>JAQQSV010021630.1:0-10749 GCA_028646515.1 Pseudochirops corinnae | reverse complement strand
AGTCTTTTGTACCCAATCTATTCCATTGATCCACTACTCTATCCCTTACCCAGTACCAAGCAGTTTTGATGACTGCTGCTTTGTAATACAGATTAAAATCTGGTAAGGCTAGGCCACCTTCTCTAGCATTTTTTTTTCATTAATTGCCTTGATATTCTGGACTTTTTGTTCTTCCAAATGAATTTTGTTACTATTTTTTCTAGTTCTATAAAATAATTTTTGGGTACATTGATTGGTATAGCACTGAATAAATAATTTAATTTTGGTAAAATTGTCATTTTTATTATATTAGCTCGACCCAGCCAGGAACAGTTAATGCTTTTCCATTTAGTTAGATCTGATTTATTTGTGTGAAAAGTGTTTTGTAGTTGTGTTAACATTCTTATTTCTCTTCCCAATTTTTCTTCCACTTCTCTCAATTGGTTTTAAAAATCCTTCTTCAGCTGATCTCTAGCTTTAAGGCAATCTTCATGTTTATTGGAAGCCCCTGGTGGGGGAGCTCTGGCTGCACTGTCCTCCTCCCTCTCTCTGCCTTGGTCCTTCTTTTCTCCAAAGAAGGAATCTAGGGTTTGGCTGCTGTTCTTACTTTGCTTCTTATGCTTATCCTTTTTCATGGTTTGTCAGTCTGTGATTTTTTTTTTTAAATCTCTGTGGAGCTCTACTTCTAGACCCCAAATCGCTGGGGTCCTCCCAGCTACAGGAGCTCTTAGGAAGTTGCTAGGTCCCTCTCCCACTTCCGGCTCACTGAAGGAAAAAGAACCACAGGACCAAAGCCCAAAACTGCGATTTGGGTCCAGGCCGCTCAATGTGAGAACATTTGGCCTCTAAGCGATCACTTGGTCCCCCTACAGCCTGCAGGCCAAGAGCTCTGAAGCAGCAATGTGGAGGCGGGTGTAGAACCTCTGCTTTCCACTTCTCAGCCCTGGAGGCAGTTTGGCCAGATGCTTTTCTCTCATGACCTTCACAAGCCCCAATGACCTAGTTCTGGATCCTGCCGCAGCTGCTGCCAATCCGCTCACCCAAAGCTCCAGCCGGGGCTTGGCTCCTCTCGTCCAGCCGTCCCCGGGACGCTGCTCGCAGCTTCAGGCCAGGCTGGTTTCGGTTCTCAGTGCTGATATGGTTCCTCGTAGCTGAGTGGACTTTAGTGGAAAGTGTATTTGTGTGCGTTTTGGAGTTTTAGAATTAGTTTAGAGTCTTATTTTATGGGTATTTTGGGGTGGTTATGTGAGAGCTGCGATATGTTGCTGCTCTTATGCCGCCATCTTGGCTCCGCCCCTCTTAGGACTTTTTTACTCCCACTCTATGTTGGAGACAGGAAGACCTAGATTCAAATCCTGTTTCTGACATTCTAGCTGCATGATTACAAGCAAATCTCTTAATTTCTCAGGCTTCCAGACAATTCACTTGGATTAATTAATAATAATAATAATAATAATAATAATAACCACCCCCATAGCGTATGTTTCATTCTATATATTTTTAAATTATAGTTATAACACTATCATAGCCCTCACAACCTAGAAGGCCAGAAGGTATTATCCTATACCTTTAAGGGGAATTGGGGACATCTAGGCACTCCCCTATTGGTTCATCCCCCTCCATGGTTGGTGTTCCCTCAGTTGTAGAGGAGTGAGGACCCTTGCATCCTATTTCTATTTAGCCACTTACAATCAGATTAGGAAATATGTACTTCAACAAGTAACAGCACAAATGTAGAAACTTACTCTCCTCAACATATGGGAGGCTTATATCCCTTCCCCTCCCTACCTTACACCTCACTCTCTAGGGAAGGAAAGGGGATTAGGTTCATAGCTCAGCTTCATTCCATTTCCAAGCTGAAAACTCCCATCAGGCTATAGTGTCTAATCTCCTCAGGCACCTAATACTAAGAAGGACAAATGATACAGAACAGAAACCAACGCCAGTTAACTCATTTCTTGGAGCTAGAGTCAAGGTAAAAGAGAGTGCAGGTAAAAAAAAAAGTCCTTCCCCTCTTGTAACAAGTTATCTTCAGTCTCTGGATGCAGCAGGAAAGCAGGTCGTTCAGAAAGAGAGACCAGGAGAAAAGGCAACTGTCTCCAGGTCACCAGTTGTAGAAATGTAACCAATCAAAGGATCACTCACCCATGTGAGGGGGGACAAAGAATGCCTCCATTTTAAGAAATCTAGGAATGCCTAAGCAACCTTCTTCCCTCTCCCCCCCTTAAGGGTGACTCTTTGTTAAGAAATCTAGGGGTGTGTTCCAAAGACCTTCTCACATAGCTGTATGTACAACTTATAACCCCCACAAGACTGTAAGATTCTTAGGGACAGTGAATATATTGTATTCATCTCCGTACCCCTCCATCACCTTGTTCACCATGGAACATATAGCAGGTCCATTTAGAAGTGTTCAGTTGAATGAAATTGAATTGATTTATTTTTATGAATTGCCAATTTTAGTAATTTGCTTTTTTGAAATAGTGAATTTCAAGGAATTTTGTCTCAATGCCCATAGGATCGTAGAATTTAGAGCTAGAAAGGAGCTGAAAGTTCTTGTATTCTAACTCCTTCATTTTACAGATGCAGAAACTGAGCCCCAGAGAAATTAAGTGGATTGCCTATGTTTAACTCTCATAATTAGAAGCAAACAGGATGGCATAGTGAATTTATACAGTATCTTATAAGAAAGAAAAGCCAGTATCTCTATATATAAGCCTCCATCCTAGATAGATGGGATTTGTATTAAGATTCAGGATGATCACAACTAGACTAAATGTATGCCTTGGGTTTTATAATTCAATTCATAATATCTTGCATTTCTATAGGACTTTAAGGTCCAGGTGACCACATTCTTTTTTTTTTTTTCCTGGGGAAAGAAACTGCCTACGGTCCCAATGAGCCAAACTCTCAGGCTTCAGTTTCCTTATCTATAATATAAAGGGTTTAGATTAGATTATCTCTAAGAATGCTGGCATCTATAACCTTCTATAATTCTGCATTAATAATGGCAGATGAAATTTCATTGGTGGCGATAGAGAAACCCCCAAGGCATCATACAAATCCTTCCAAAGTACCATAGACCCCTTTTCAACAGGTGTTGATTGGATGCCTATAACTGGAGCAACCTCACATTGGCTGATGTGGGGAGATATTGAATGGTCTGTCCTTGACTTCAGGGAATTTTTGATCTAGGTTTTTATTGCAATGCACACTATCATGACATTCAAAACCAAGGTCATCTTTTATCTTCTTTTGCATGTGAAACCTGTAGCAAAGTGGCGTGCAGATTATAGGGTTGTTATGGTTCTCCCATAAACTGAGCATATTATTCTACCCTGCTCTTTTCCTGGTTTAAATCTTCTGCTGAGCTATGTCACATGCCCATCAACTCCTTACATGAGTGGATAGCATTTATATAGCCCTTACAGGTTTGCATAGGGCTTTACCATTATTATCTCATTTGGTCTTCATGACAACTCTGTCAGTTAAGTGCTATTGTTACCCCCAATTTACGGATGAGAAAATCAAGGTCCAGAGGTTGTTGTTCCTCTTATTATTCTCGTAAGCAACATAAAGACAAGGATATATCTTGCAATCCCATTATCTCTGCTGCAATTCTGGTAGTTGTCTAAGCTGTATATTTGTGGGATTTCTCCATTATAGGCTCTCCAGATGCATTTTAGGCTTTGACTCAAACCAAATTCAATAGGAGAATGAAAATACAGGGTGTGAGCCAACCCCTGACAGTGGCTTATAATTCTTTTAGGACCTTGAGAGGACTTGGCATAGTGGCAGAGGGAATTAAATGTTCCAGGAAAAAGGCACTGGTTGCTCCCCCGAGGACTAGTTATGACTGTGCTTTTTTTTTCCCCCAAAATACAACTACAGGAATATTTTGCCCTTGAATACCAGCAATGTAGTAGTTTAGTGTGCTTTATTTCAGCTCTAAGACCATCCCTCTCAATTTAGCATGGCCTACCTTAGTGGTGTTTCAAGGACAATTGACAATTGTGTTTTGCTAATGCTAGTGTTTTATATGCCAGTCTCTCACTCAGCTGATTGTTCCCCCACACATGCTTCTGAAAGCGTTTTATAGAAGAAATCATTCCTCAAAAAGAAGAGACATCCATCACACCAAGGGTGGGGACGGGGATATAAAGCAGAATTGCCAAGAAATTCTTTTCCCTAATGCTTCATGGGAGGAAGCTTTACACTCATATACTCAGCAAATGATAAACTGGACAAATGTAGGGAGCCCAAACAGCGTCTAAATTGGAAAGTTCTAGCAAGCTAATCTGCTTTTTTATTTGCTATTTTCTCTAAGTCTCGTTCCCTACAAAATTTGTTGTTTTCCCTTCCCTTGTGAGTGCTAACTTTCATTTTGCTTTTCCAAATTATGTTCTATTCCTGCTGTAACATGCTAATTATGACAATGCCAGTAACTCTGAAGAGTGCGAAGCCTGAAGAAACAACTTGCCTTGTATCTAAGAAGTAGACGACCCTTGCTGATGAAGTTCAAATGGATCCAGCTGAGCATAGTCAGCCAGAAAGCTGACATTCTCATATGGGAATGCCTTCCAGAGGTTGACTGATGACACGCCTGCAGCTGATCAGCCTTAAAGGTTTACACATTCCTAATTCCTTCAGCTTTTGTAATCTAACATCAAGCACACAGAGGCTGTACAGCTGAAGGATCTCATTCTGGGAGGGGATTTACACTTGGCGTAACATATTCTACTGATGATACAGATTTGAGCTTTCATAAATTTTTTGTTTTTGGAAAATGCAGGCTCCTTTCATTATCTAGAAACACTGTAATGAGGTCTGATATACATGCATGCATTGATTTCAAAATCATGAATTATCTGCATAAGACTTTTTCATACACACTAATTTTTTTTTTTTGGTAAATTTCTAAGACGGCTGTTGAATCTTTTCACCTTTGTAACTTTCAATCTCGTGATTTTTATTTATATGCACATCTCAGACTTCTTTTTTTGTTTGATATTAAAAGAGTTTCTGAAAGCATAAAGCTGTGCTTTGTTAGTAAACAGGCCTATTCTGAGATTCTGAACGAGGAACCCTCTGCCAAGGTGTTAGCCTTAGTTATCTTGGGACATTAAAAAAAACATACCCCCAATACAACCTCTGGGTAAATGTAGCCTGTCTGACTAGATTACAGTTCCTCTGGGACTTTTAATCAGTTTTCAAATTTTAATTTGCTAGCAGATATGAAACAGCAGGCCAGTAGCTAACCATCTAAAATTTCTAATTATATGATTCATTACAAGGAAATCTGAGGTGCTGTAAAAGTACATTATTTTTCTTGAAACTGCTGAAATTGATGCCAAAAGTTACCATCAGTGTTAGGCACCTGAAGTTGAATTTTACATTGCCTTCACCAATATGCCCTACTCTTCTACAGAGTAGTTCATTCTGTCCATTATTTGCATTCTTACCAACAGTCAGTCAAATTTTACTGGCACAGCATCTATAATTTTGTATACAGCATCTATCTATAATATTTTACTGGCACAGCAACTATGATTTTGTGCTTTTATGCAAACAAAGTTGATTAAGCTGTTTTGGGGAGTGTTATTGTAGCATGGCTAAAAATATGAAGTTCATATTTTGGAAGAGATAAGGGGGAAGAAAAAGGAATATGCTTTTATTAAATGCCTACTATGTGCCAGGCAATGTACTAAGTACTTTTACAAATATTATTTCATTTGATCCTCAGAACAACCCTGAAAGATCAGTGCTATTATTGTCCCCATTTGTCAGTTGGGGAAACTGAGGTAAACAATGGTTAAATGACTTGCCCAGGGTCACATGCCTAGAAAATGTCTGGAACCACATTTGAACTCAGGTCTTGACTCCAGGCCCAGCAAATGACAAATATAACAAAATGGAAAACATTTTAAAAGATAGCAAAATACTTCTTCAGCATTATCAATGAAAATTTACACGGTCTGCACACCTATAGATTCCTGATCAGTGGCTGAGTATTCAAAAATCAATTATGTACTCCAGCATCAGAACATATTTCCCCTCTAGTAAATCCAGTGACTTTTTTTTTCTTGTTCATTTATAAAGGTAATGGGAATTTGAAGATTTTCCCTTCCCCTTTATAGGCCAAATGTAATCACATGGCGTCTGTGGTGGGAAGAGCTTGCTGAACAGGTAGAGCAGAGCCAAGAGGAAACTGGGAGTCAGAGCAATTAGTGTGATGGGAGAGAAAGAACGTAGGCAAAGGGACAGCTAGGCTTGTGAGTGTTGGTTTGTGTGAAGGCTTTGGGATGGTGTTGCCCCCTCCTGTGTTACAGTGTATTAACTTCTTTGTTGTTGTGATGAATTCAGTTTTTCGATGTTGGGATTTGACTTTCTGGAGTCTAAATAAATATTTTGCTCCTGTCTTCAATAGGGAGAGTCTGTTATATTTTGCTATTCAGAACTGTGCCAGCATATTCTTACTCACTATTGATGCTGTGAATATTGAATTAGTGATACACCATACTCCTTCCGAATTTCCCCCAGTGAATAACAATGAAGGTGCATTCCTCCTAGTTCTTTCAAAAATGTCATTCCCTCACAGAAATTTCCCTTTATCTTTATTTGCATCACCTTATCATCATTTCTAATGATTAATAGCAGTGGAAGAGATGCTGGTGGACCTAGCACCTTGCATTTACATATGCATACAATTATGTATGTGCACAGGTATGTACAGCTGCACACGTATACATATACACACATACATATGTATAATATATATACACACACATCTTTGTCCTTTGTTGTTTCATATATCTGTAAATAAGCAAGAGTAAAGAGTTTTTCAGACACAATCCTTTTATTGCTGCAAAACTTTTTTTGTCCTTTGCATCCCATAGCCTAGACAGGGGTGGGGAACTGTGGCCTTGAGGGCAAATCCAAACTGGATTCCTCAAAGGGCTGCACTTGCAGGCCTAGAGAACCGCATGTCACCTCAAGGCCGCAAATCTCCTGCCTCTGGTCTAGAACAATAGATTATAAATAGTAAATGCTTAATAAATACCCATCAAGTTGCATTAAAGTAGTCATTTTTTCCCCCTAGAAAGCAGTATAATATCTAACTCTGGAAGAATGAGAAGGAATAAAACTCTAACATTTAATGTAATACAATTACTGACTTTGAATTATGATGATCCCTGGCACGTGGACTTAACAACGTTGTGGTATAACCAGTAAGGTGGGAGGGAGGGAGCCTTTTGTGGTCTGTCTCTGTGTTTTTACATGCCAGGCATATCTACTAAGGACGGTGCAGGGAACAGAAAATAATTATTGATTGTATCACTTTGTGGCTGCCTTAAATCCCCAAGGTATATAGCTGGAAATTGAATGACTAATATCTCCTGATGAGATGCATCTTATTATTCTGATGCCTTTAATCAGTTTGGGAAGGAAACTTTCTCTCTGGAGAAACATGGCAATTACATACTGGCCCATCTTATTTAACACAAGCTGTGACCTCAGCTTCAGCTACAGAACCTTACCCCATTCCAAAGTAAGCTGACTAATAACCAGGAGGATCTGTTAACAAGGACTAAATCTTGTGGCTAAAAAATGATCAATTCTTAGGTTCGAATAGTGTAACATCAAGAATTTGTTGGACTGTAAAGTCTCGGATTTGCATGAGGATGGCTAAAACAAGTTTTGAGATGTTATTTCTGCAATTACTTTTGCACACAGAGTGACATGCTGAGCATTAAGACACTTCACAAGTCTTCTTGGTCTGTCTCCAACAATCCACTTTAGGACAGCCTTGGTAGAACCCATCTTTCTGCCTATTTGCTTATAGGTGATGAAATATAATGGTGACAGATCAGACAAGTCTCTTGTTTAAAAAAAATAACCTTAACAGAGATGAAATCAGGCCCATTGTTAGATATGATGATGCTTGGCAATCTGTGTTATAAGCAATTGACAGAAAATTATGCTTCTTGCAGTCTAGGTTTTCCTGTGGGAACAACTATCCTTTGAGACTTTTTACATGTCTAAAGATCTACTTTAGGTTTCATTTTCTTTCCTTCCCTTATGTACTTGTAGTTAATGCATACATAGCTCTGGTTATGCTAATTTTGCTTACTATCGCTTCATATGCCTTTCCGTATTTCTTTGAATGCTGCACATTTTCATTTGCGCCATCATGTTCTATTATATTGATACACCATAGTTTATTCAGCCATTCTCCAATTGCACATGTAGATTATTTACAATTTCTAGTAATTATAATCATAGAAGCTGTGAACAATTTAAAAAATTATGGTGTTTTGAACATTAAAATCCTATCAATGAAACTATCAGGTATGATTAGTGTGATCCATTGCAACTGATCATATTGTTCTCCAAAATGGTCTTCCTAAAACTATTCTGTGAGTTCATCTTTTATGTTATTAAAATGCGGAGCCACATTAGAACCAAAGAAAATAGATTCTTTATGAAGCGGTGAAAAACTTCAGGGACAACAGAAATTATGAACTGAAGATGCTTAACTCAGAATTCCCCCAATGAATGTTAATTGTCACGGTTTTCTCTTGTAGCAACACCAAAAACCACCTGCTGATAAGGCCAAGGTCCCTTTTCACAAAAACCTTTACTCCAACAAGAATGTCAGGGATGATGGGCAGGCTGTAAGCATGGGATGTGGGCCCTATCAAAGTGTACCTACACTCTCCCCATTCCCTCCCCTCCCTTTGCATTAAGGCACATTTATCATACCAGCACATTTGTTAGAACTCACTGGGATTGCAGTCTGTTGTTCTCAGAGACCTTATTTGATTCAGTTCACTCTCTCCTTCAGTCCCCCTCCCCCAAGGTAAAAAAGGTACATTTCTACTTTAAAAAATATTCCTTTGGAGTAGATCCAAATGAAGTGGTGCTACCTCCTCTATCTCTCCCCTTCCCCAATATACACTCCCACCAAATACATTCCTGTTTCCTCAAAGAGCTCCTTGGAACATTAATGGACAATTTCCTATATTTGGGCTTTTTGTGTGAATGCTGATTCCTAGCATGGTAAACCGATTACTTCCTGAAAATTTTTTTGCCGTTTTGCCTTCTGACAGAGATTTCCAGATCTGGGAGGTACCATAGTCTGCGCAGCAATTCTCCAGGCCTGGAATTCCCTCCTTCCTTACTTCTAAGACTCAATTCAATCAGCAGCTTTTCTGTCTAGTGCCCACCCTTCATAAATGTTTGTATTTATTGTGTGGTTTTTCTGTACTAATTCTATATATATGAATCCTCCCCCAAGTAAATATAAGCTCCTTGAGAACAGAGACTGTTACATTTTCGTCTTCATTCCTGAAGTACTTAGAACGTAGTAGATGTTTGTCAAATGATTGATAGATACACATGAATAAATAGCCCCCCAAAAGTTCAAATTGAAGGCTTCTGTCTGTACATTCAGTGTTCCTTCCACCAGACCAACCACTTCCCTTCTTACAGTGGGGCTATTAGTGTGAGTGGTCTGCTCTAGAGCAGAGTACAGTGATGGTTCAGCTTGACAGCCAGCATTTTCAGAGAACATAGAGTCACATTCTGGTAATCCAGGGTGTGCAGGACACAGGATAAAATTGCCTAGCACAGTTCTCTGCACCCTGTGTACTTGATGAATTCGGTCTGCCTGCCTGCCTGCCTGAAGGCAAAGATCATTTATATTCCAATCCCCGAGCAGTGAAAAGTGCCCATTACTCATGTCATGAAGCCCTTCTCCATCTTCTGTCTTTTGTGTTCTGAAGTAATGAAGAATACAGAGCAGACAAACACTGTGTCTGCTTTACTTTGCCTGCCTCTTTCTCTCCCTCTCCTATCTCTCTCCAGCCTGTCTTTTACTTGACACCCCCACTGAACAGCAGGAAAGAGGGGAGAGGGACCCTTGCCGAGTGGAGCATGATCGAGTTATGGCATGGATAATTCATGCCTGGAAAATTATGAACTGCCTCCATCAGTCACATCCACTACCTGTAGATAGAATGTTGCATTTATGTGCATTACAAGTAACTAATATAAAGACCATACCTGTGTGATAGCTTATGGGCAAAAGTTTTTCTTCTTTGATGTGAGTAATGCCAATTTCAGAAAGATTTTTTCTCCACTGATATTTCATATTAATTCCTTTCATGCACAACCTCTTCTAGTCAAACTGACCTGTTAGTTCCATGCACATAGTATTCCAGCTACCATCAACTACCAACCTATACTGGACATAGGGGGCACAAGCGGTCAGACTGTTTCTGGAATCCACATCCTCCTTAACTCCTCCTCATATGACGCTTGAATTCCTTCAAAGAATAGCTCACATTCTGCCTCCTGCTTTTCCTCATCTCTCTTCCAGGTCTTGGTGCTGTCTCCCTTTTGAAACGGGTTTTTGTCACTTTATGGTTGCCTTACATTAACAGAATAGAGCCTCCTAATAAATAAAACAGTGGAACATAAGTGTCAAAATATATTTTCCCTGATGATTGATGGCTATTAGCTGGTTAATGAATTTAGAATTAACTTTGGTATACTATTTATGTCAATATGTGAGGGATCTGTGTACAGGTTTTGTTCCCTGAGTAGAAAGTAGGCCCCAAGAAGGCAAGAAAGATATTTTCCCTCTGCTTCCTTTCTTTCCCCTACCCTACCCCCTTCCTCCTCCCCTTCTCTCCCCTCCCCTCCCTCCTCCCCTTTTCTCCCCTCCCCTCCCTCCTCCTCTTCTCTCCCCTTTTCTCCCCTCCCCTC
>JAQQSV010021629.1:0-10749 GCA_028646515.1 Pseudochirops corinnae | reverse complement strand
AGACATTGTTTGTAAATATTCTTTCCCAATTTCCCACTTCCCTCTTAATCTTGGTTACATTGGCTTTGTTTGTACAGAAACTTTTCAATTTAATGTACTCAAGGTTATCCATTTTGCATTTTGTAATGCTCAAGGAGCTCACATTCTAATAGGGGAGAGAACATGCAAACAACCTTGTACATTCAATATACATTCAGGAGGAATGAGAGATTGGCTTGGACAGAAAGTACTGGGTAGCACTTGGGAGTCTGGGAAAGGTTTCATGAAGAAGGTGGTGCTTGAGTGAAGTCTCGAAGGAAGAAGATCCTAAGAGTGAAGATGAGGAAGCTTTCATCCCAAGAATGAAAGGGGGCTGACCCAAAGATAGAGATGCTGGAGATGGAGCCTCCCTTGTAAAGAACAACAGAGCAGCCAATTTGACTGGATTGTAGGACTAGAGAGGTAGGGAGATGCCAGATGGTGAAGAGCTTTAAATGCCAATGGACTTTATACTTGATCCTGGGGGTAATAGGGAGCCCCTAGAGTTTGTTGAGTAATAGAATAACATGCTTAGATACGATGAGTGGAGGCTAGATTGGGAGAGACAAGGGAGGAAGGCTAGTTAGGAAAGTGGTGTGATTGTCTTGGCAAGAAGTGATGAGGGTTTGGACTGGAGGAGGGATAACTGTGTGAGTGGACAGAGGGCAAGTATCCAAGAGATGTCATGTAGAAAGAGATGGCAAGGTTTAACCAGCTATGTGGGGATGAATGAGCATGAGGAATTGAGGCCAATGCTGAGGCAGGGGAAGCTGGGAGACAGGAAGGACAGCGGTCGCTCGCCAGTAATAAGGAAGTCTGGAAGAGAAGAGGATTTGGGCAAAAAGTGAGCACTGTCCAAGAGTGGGTAGGACTGATTCCTTCTTAGAGTTTCCTTCCTGACTTTAGGGGGAAAGTCTACACCATAGAATTACAAAACTTGAAAGCTTGCAGGAAGCTTATCAACCATCTTCTCCAATCCCACAATTTTCAAATGAGACAGTGCAGGGAAGCTACCATTATAATAACAATGATAGCTAGCACGTAAGGTTTGCAAAGTACTTTACAAACATTATCACACCTTATTTTCACCACAGCCCTGGAAAACAGAAGCTTTTATTTATACCCATTTTGCAAATGTGGAAACTGAGACAGAGGTTAAATGACTCACCCAAGATCACCCAGCTGGAAACAATCAGGCAGTGGTAAAGTGACTTGCTCAGGGATACACAGCTAATAGGTGTCTGAGGACAGATTCAAATGTAGGTCCTTAGCATTGTCTGCTGTGCTGAGAGGGAAGAGCAACAGTGACGGAGTACATGGCACTTTCACTTACTACTTGTATGCCTTTAGGCAAGTCACACAACCCTCTGGGCCTCAATGTTGTCATCTATAAAATGGGGAGATTAGACAAGCTAAGGGCCCTTAAGTCCCTTCTGGCCCTCAATCCATGACCCAAGGAACCAAGTAATTTTTAATTCTGTTCTTTTCTAGCCCATAAGAATGATTCAAATTGAACAAAAGTTGAGAGTTAATATGTTCTAACCTACTTTGGTCTTAGGTGACAGGTGTATGAGAGTGACAGCAAAGTATTGTCCCATATAATTTGCACAACTGACTACCAGTTTCCTCAACATAGAATAAGGGGATTGAACTAGATGACCCCTGGAGACATTGAGATGGATGTGGGTCTGAGGCCAGAGTTCTTTGGTTCTAACCCTAGCTCTGCTACTCCCTGCCTGTGTGCCCTTGGGCTAGTAATTGAACTTCTTGGGGCCTCAGTTTTTTCATCTGTAAAGTTGAGTAGGGAAAACATTGGGCTAGATGAGCTTTCAGGTGCCTTCTGCCCTAAATCTATGATCCTGAGGCTATGAGTCCGATTTGCTCTTCTTACAGCGTGGTTTCTGGACCTCAAAGTCTGAGCCTTGAGTGCCATCTTGTGGCAAGAAAGAATATAGACTTACATATAGACCAGAGATGTTACAAGGACCTTAGAGGCATAGGATCATAGATCTGGGTCCTAGGAATCATCTAGGGAGTGTAATAATGAAGGAATGTAAGCCCAAAGAAGTGAAATGGCCAGCTCAGGATCACCCAGGGAGCAAGTGAAAGCAATAGCATTGGAAACTGGGTCTTCAAATGCCCTTTTCAGGAGGGCAACCTTGACTCTACTCTCAAGAATCATATCTATAACAACTATTTAACATCTGTTTGGGCATTTCCACTGATGGGAGGTTCAGTACCTTGGGAAATGGGCCATTGCCTTGTTGCACATCTTGAATTGTTAGACAGGATAGCTCTGGGAGGAGCTGAGGTGCACCTTCCTGTAACTTCTACTGATCGGTCCTTCTCCTCTCTGGAATCACACCTTCCACCCCCCTTCCAAAAAAAAAAATATATATATATATATATATCCCTGCTCCTTCTAGATAATGGTGCCTACCTTACATTGTGATTGTGAGGATCAAATGGGATAACATGTGAAATGCTTCAATGCTAGATAACTCTGGCTTATTATCCCCGAAATGCTGATCCCTTCCCTTAAAGCTACCTTATATTTATCTACTTTGTGTGGGTATTATTTGTTCTTTTCATATTTATTCTGCATTTATATGTGTCCATATGTGGGAAGACAAGTATGTGTGTGTATGTAAATAAATGTGTGTGTATATACTTGTCTTCCCCCATTGTAACATAAACTCTTTGTGAGTCGGAATTATTTCATTCTTAGCATTTCTATTCCCAGGCTCAGTACAGTGCCTAGAAACATAGAAGGTGCTGAGTAAATATTTGCTGATTGATTAAGTGCAAGCCTAGGGTCATGCAGCTATTAAGAGACTGAGGAGGAATGGGAAGTGGAGCCCAGCACTGTCTGCACATTCCCCTTCTGTCCGGGATTTTCCGTACCTTGGTTTTAGCACCGTGGTTGACAGTTCTCCTTTGACTATGACGCCTATTTGCCTGAGGAGCTCACTCTCCTATTTACCTGGGTTTACTCATTGATCCCTTTAGCAAGTGAAAGCCCCTGCTTAATGCTTCTAGTTTCTCAGCTAATCCCCGTTTCCCTTAGCCTACTGACTTGTTTTTAGCCAGTAGTTTTTGTAAACCCCAATAAAAAGAAATTTGGAGACTTTCACCCTTTGCATCTTTCTTCTGATGTCAAACAGAAGAGGTCAGTGGGGAATGGCTGAAGAACTTAAAGTATATGAATGGGGTGGGGAAAAATGAAAGTGACACTTTCAGAGAAATCCAGGAAGACTTAGATGAATGTTAAGAGACTTGGAAACTCTGCTGGCTGCAGTGACCAACCACAAGTCCCCAGGAGTCATGATGAAACATCTGACCCACTTCCTGACAGAGAGCATGACTCACTGAGCAGACTGAGGAATAGTTTTTTGGACATAGCCAAGGCAGGAATTGGTTTTGCTTCACTATACATGTTTGTAATGGATTTTGTTTTTTTTTCTTTCCTTAACTGGGCTGTAGGGGGAGTTAGGAGGGAAATAAAGTAGACTTTAGACTTTCATTGATTGAACAAAAGATAAAAAGCTACACTAAGGGAAAAACCCTCTAACCTTTAGTACCTTCCTCCTTTTCTGACATTTTGACACTATCATTGCAGAATCAGAAAGTAGATTAAGAGTTCTAAAGGCCGTTTGTTTCATGAGTTGCCATGGACAAAGAAGTCATAGCCTACTGACTAACTTCCTGATGAAGAGCCTTTCCATATTTATCTAGGCTTGTCCTTGGATAGCCAGTGGAATGCCTTACTGGGATCACAGAAAATTATAGGGGACAAAATAGATGGTGTTAATTATTTTTAAAAAATTTAAATAATTTATATAAAAGTAAAAATAACAAAAACATCAAAAAATAAAAGAAATGAATAGACTGGAAAAGATTAGAATAAAATTTCTAGTAAAAGATGGATATAAAAATTCTATGGAAGGGTCAAAAGAGACAGAATGGCATAATGGATAGAAAGCTGACCTCAGAGTCAGGATCATCTTATGTTACTAGTAAAGCTGGATATTCCTACTTTTTTTTTTTTTTTTTAACAATATGGCATTATAGGAGTATATTAGAGCAGCTAGGTGGCACAATGGATAGAGCACCATATCTAGAGTCAGGAAGACCTGTGTTCAAATCTGGCCTCAGAAGCTTATTAGCTTTGTGACCCTGGGTGAGTGACTTAACCTTATTTGCCTCAGTTTTCCTTATATGTAAAATGAGCCGGAGAAGAAAACGGCAAACCGCTCCAGTATCTCTGCCAAGGAAATCCCAAATGGGGTCATGAACAGCTGGACACAACTGAAAAACGATGGAACTGAACATGACATTATATGACAAGAGCTGTGAAACTTGTTTTCTATATCACCTGGTTATCTCACCCCAAGGACTATAGACTCAGGATGTTATTGGCACTGGGAACATCTTTTAAAAAATAATTCACAATAGCAGAAAAACTGGAAACCCACAATATATTGTTCCATAATTGGTGACTGTCTAAATGAAATGTGACAGAGGAGTATAATAAACCATTGTTTCAACATAAGAACTGAGGCATACAAAAAAATACAGAAATATAGGAGGATCGCGTGAGATTTAAATGAGGGGATTGTGACAGCTCATCTCAGGAAATAGAAGAAAAACATCAGAAGGGGACATGAATGCATATGGGACTTTTTAGTATTTTTTGTCAAAATAAATACACACTTAAAAATGAACTAAATAACAGAATTGTTGTTTCAAAGTTGTTTTTTAATTCTTGCATATGCAAATATTTGTTGATGAGCTTATATGAACTGTTATTAGTTGCAGATATAGTTATGTACCTGTAGAAGTGAGGACTCATGGGGGAGGAAGATATGAAAACTATAGTCCAGTACTGAAAGAAGATTTGGAGAATAGCAATTAGGTTTGTTCTGCTGAACTCTAGGACACCAAACCAGCAGCAAATGGGAGACATTGCAGAGGTAGACATAGTCTTAATTGAAGGAAAGATTTCCTAACAATAAGGGAATCTCTAAAGTGAGATGTGCTGTCTTGGAAAGAAGGCATAGAATTGGGTTCCCATTCATTGGAGATCTTCATACCAAGATTGAAATACTAGTTTTCAGTGATGACATAAAGGGAACTGGGGAGGGAAGGAGACATGTTCAGGTATTAGCTGAATTGAGAGGCAGTGTGATGTAGTGTGTAGAGAGCTGGCCTTGGAGCCAAGAAGTCTGAGTTCAAGTTATGCTTTTCCATATACTGTGACTCTGGTACTCTAGGCACCTCTTGCAGCTTTACATCACAGAAACAGTGCCAGCCTCCATTGGTAGAGGGAGTTTTCTCACCTGGAAGGAAAATAACATTGAACTTATAGGTCTGGCTCCTGTGCTCATTGATTGGACTATAGGACCTCTGAGCTTCTGTAATTCTAGAATGATCTCTTATTTCTTACCCTTAAATTCCTGCCTTTGGATAATTACCTTCCTTTGTTTCCTAATGATTATGCCACTGGAAACCACATGGAAGGGAGCAATGAAAATAACTGAACTTCACACCTGAATTAGGTCAATCATAGTAATGATTCAGCCTTTGAAACCTCACATTCTAGATCATTTCTATATTTTAAAAAATACTCTACATTTTCAAAAAGATACATTAGCTAGATGGTCAAAGAATATGAACCAGCAGTTTTCAAAAGAAGAAATCCAAACTATTGATAACCATATCTAAAAAGTCCCACATCACTGCTAATTAGAAAAATGCAAATTAAAGCGATTCTCTTCACCCTCGTATCCACCATATTGACAATATTGATTAAAAACAAAGGAAAATAACATGGTGGAAGGGCTGCAGGAAAAAAAGGCACATGTACACTAGTGATAGAACTAAAGATCAGTCTAGTCATTCTGGAAAACAGTTTGGAACTATAGTCCAAAGCTATTCAACTGCGTATACTCTTGGACCAATATGTTACTATTAAGCCTGTAATGCAAAAAGGTTGATGAAAGAGGAAAAGAACTTAAATGTACAAAAATATTTACAGCAGCTCTTTTTATAGTAACCAAGAACTGGAAAGTTAGGGAGTTCACATCAATAGCTTAATAAGTTAACATTATTGTGTCACAAGAAATGATGAAAGAGATTATGTCCGAGAAACCTGTGAAGACTTTTATGAACTGATCATTTGTTTAATAATGATATTGCAAAACTAAAACTTTGAGAGACATGAGAACTGTGATGAATGCAATGGCCACCGTGATGCCAAAGGACCAATGATGAAACATGTCCCACTACTCACCTTTTGACTAAGAGGTTATGGATATAGGGTAATGAATGACACCTTTTTTTGGACATGACCAACACAGGAATTTGTTTCATTTGACTATGTATATTTGTTAGAAGAATTTTTTTTTTCAATGAGGGGAGTGGGGGAAAGGAGAAAAAAGGTAGATTTTGGTTAATTGAAAAAAATAATTTAAAATAATTCAGACAGAATTGATTTAGTTTAAAAATTTGATGATTTATTTTTCTCTTTCTAGATTTCACTCCATCATGGCTAGAATTGCTCGGGAAAATAGGTTGCCTACAAAATTAGATAGAAGCTTAATGCAATCCATCAAGAATGCACAGGTCTGCACACCAGGTAAATTGAATCCAACCAAATTTTTTGTATGTAGAACTTATGGAACTAACACACCCAAAGAGAAATTGAAAGGTGGCCATTCACCTTCCTGTTTGTCCTCCTCTGGATCCTGACCAGTTTGCCAATGTTCTTCCCAAAACGCCACCCCAAGAATGTTCCAAGAACACAATATTACAGATGTTGTTTCACCATGGTAGAGTACAGGACACTATGAACTTGAACAATCTGTCTACTGTGCTTCTCTTCACAAAGCTTAAAATAGCATTGATTTTTTTTTTTTTTTTTTTTGCTTCTGTGTCATACTTGTGTGCTTATACTGAACCTGCTAAAACTCCCTGGATCTTTTACTGTTGCCACACCTTTCCTATCTTATACTCAGGAAATTGATTTTTTTTAAAATCCCTCAAATGTGAGGCTTTAAAGTTACCTCTAAGATCACATCTCGTTAAATTCAGCATATCTGTAAAATCACTCTTGGGATCCCGACTTTTTACTGCAATGTGATAGCGATCTTGCCCAGTTTTATGTCATCTGCAAATCTGATCTTCATTAAAAATATTGATGAAATATTGAACAGTCCAGGGCCAAGTACAAATCCTTAAACCATTCCAGCAAAGTTAGCATTGACCTATTAACGATAGCTCTTTGGGTTTAAACATTCACATGGTTATGAATTCACATAGCCATAAGACTGTTAACAGTCATAAAAGTACCACCTGTGATTTCCCGACCCTTAACAATTCTGTGCTTTTCTTCTATCAGTATCATTAGTGCCTTTGCAAATCACCCTAAGTAGGTTGTAGTCATTTTATTTAACAAGTCTCAGGAGGTGCTTTGTTGAATTCTGGATTAGTGCTGTAAAATGACAGAGGAGTTTTCTATTAGCATGGACTATCAGCAAACAACTGCCCCATTCCTCTTTGGTGAGGAGGCACCAATCACCACAGCTCTTATTTTTTTTCCTATGACCCTTAGACCAGCCAAGGGTAATCTCTAGATCACTGGACCACAGCACATCCAAGTTAGAGAGGACTTCAAAGTTCATCTAGTGCAACTCATACCTTACCAATAATTGACTTATAAACACATTTGGCAAATAGTCATCTAACATTTGCTTGAAGACTTTCAAAGACCTTCACTAGCCCTTGAGACATTCTATTCTATTTTTTTTTTTACTCCAAATCCAATGTCCTTTCCACTGTACTGTGTTAGGAAGTGTTTCTTATAAGCAAACCTTAATTAACCTTTTTACAACTCCATAGATCTAACAGGAAGTAATCTCAAATTTTATCTAGTCTAAGCTTCCCCTACAACTCTACAGATGAAGATACTGAGGTCCAGGATGGTTAAGTCGAACCCCTTAAGCCTATCTGAAGGCAATTCTCTCACCTTCTTGAACACTGAGCACAAGAGAGACTAGGAAGTAAGAAAAAAAAAAAAGGTCATTGGACTAGCAGGTCTAAGGTGAGCTTGCTGCCCATGATACTCTGAAATATTTCACAAGGGCTACCATGCAGTGGTCTAAGTAGCAGAGAGATACTGCTGCTGCTCCATTTCCTAAGGCCATTGCTGCCATCTGCTGGGGTCTGCAAAACATGACATTTCTAATCACCACAGTAAGCAAAGAATCAAACCTAGATAGATGCTTCCTCTCTACTTCTGGCAGCCTCTCGTCCCTGGGCAGGGCCCCCAGCCAAACACTCCCCATTTCTCAGAGGCAATGTTGAGGCATGTGAGGAATTTACAAACACATTGTCACCTCAGTGTAACTTATTTTTTTCTACTAGAGAGATACTCTGGAAAAGTTGTATGACAATTATTTTTTTTTAGAAATTCAAATGATACTCTAATTCTCCAGAAGATCCCACTTTAAGAAAGCCCTGTGCTGAGTAATTTTGGAAATCAAATAGCTAAAGATGTAGCTGTAGAATATTTGTAGAGCTTATTGGGGTTGGATGTGGATATAATAATGGAATAATAGAATACTGAGTATCTGTTAGCTGTTATTATTCCCTGGATTTCAGCATTTGGCAAGGTCTTTCATGTTTTCCTTGTGTAGTAATGTCAAGTATATTGCAAATGCAGGATTCACCTACATTGAGTCAGAAATGTTTATTGCTTGATTAAGGTGGTTCAGACTCAAAGAGTAGATGATAGAGGGGCAGAGCCAAGATGGCAGCATAGAAGCAGGAAATTCTATGAGCTCCCCCAACAACCACCTCAAATACCTATAAAATATGACTCTAAACAAATTTTAGAGCTACAGAACCCACAAAGTGACAAAGGGAAACAAATCTCTCACTAAAACAATGTGGCAGGTGGACAGGAGGGGTCCATCATAGCGTGCTGGGAGCAGAGTGCAGAGCCCTGTGGTTTTGGCCTCAGGGCAGCCCTGACCAGCTGCTGTTGGAGCAGACTTCAGGACAGTGAATCACCAGTAGCTGATCCAGACTTCTCAACCCATAAATGCCGAAGAGCATGTAAAAGGTCAGTTGGGAACTCTGTTGGAAAGGAAGTTTCGCCCTCGAGGGTGAGAGGTGGCAGATCCATGGTGGCTGCATCTGTGACACTGACTCCAGAGCTCCTGAGGGCCTACAGATCATAGCGGGACCAAGTGACCATTCAGAGGATAACTGCTCTTGCTTTAACCTGCTTGGATCTGGATTGCTGTCTTGGGTGGTGGTCCTGGGGTGTGTGGCCAGTGGGCCAGAACTTGTGGGGGCCACAGAGAGGGTGCCCCCCCAATAGCTCCAGCAGCTGCAAAAACCCTAGCAATTTGAGACAAAGCTTTCCTCTCTGGAAGCAGAGTTCTCAAGAAAAGAGCTCAAAAGTCAAGTAATTGACTGGCAATATGATCAAGCAGAGTAATCAAACCTCAGATTCCTTTTGGGGGGACAAAAAGGATCAAAGCATGGAACAGGAGGAAGACAATGAAGTCAGAATTCCTGCATCAAAAGCTTCCAAGGAATATATTAACTGGTTACAGGCTCATGGAGAAAATTGAGTAAGAGAAGTGGAGGAAAAATTGGGAAGAGAGGTGAAAATGAGGCAAGAAAATCATGAAAAGAGAGTCAACAGCCTGAATGAAGAAAATAACACCTTAAAAAATAGACTAACTCAAATGGCAAAAGAGGCCCAAAAAGCCAATGAGAAGAAGAATGCCTTAAAAAGCCAGATGGAAAAGGAATTTCAAAAGCTCACTGAAGAGAATAATTCCTTCAGAATTAAATTGGAGCAAATGGAAGCAAAGGACTTTATAAGAAATCAAGATACTATAAAACAGATCCAAACAAATGAAAGAACAGAAGGCAATGTGAAATATCTCATTGGAAAAACCACTGACCTGGAAAACGGATCCAGGAGAGATAATTTAAAAATTATTGGACTACCTGAAAGCCATGATCAAAAAAAGAACTTAGAAATCATCCTTCAAGAAATTCTCAAGGAAAATTGCCCTGATAGTCTAGAACCAGAGGGCAAAGTAGAAAGTGAAAGAATTCACTGATCGTCTCTTGAAAAAGATCCCAAAAAGAAAACTCCTAGGAATGTCTTGGCCAAATTCCAGAGTTCCCAGGTCAAGGAGAAAATATTACAAGCAGCCAGGAAGGAACAATTTTACTATTGTGGAAACAAAATCAGGATAACACAGGATCTAGCAGCTTCTATATTAAGGGATTGAAGGGCTTGGAATATGATATTCCAGAAGCAAAGGAACTAGGATTAAAACTGAGAATCACCTACCCAGTGAAACTGAGTACAATGTTTCAGGGAAAAATAGGGTCATTCAATGAAATAGAGGACTTTCAAGCATTCTTGATGAAAAAGCCAGAGTTGAATAGAAAATTTGACGTTCAAATACAAGAAGGAAGAGAAGCATGAGAAGGTAAACAGGGAAAAGAAGTCATAAGGAACTTATTAAAGTTGAACTATTTACATTCCTATATGGAAAAATGATAATTGTAACTCATGGGACTTTTCTCAGTATGAGGATAGTTGAAGGGAATAGATCAATATCTATATCTATATCAATATATATATATATATATATATATATATATACACATATCCATCTATCTATCTATCTATCTATCTAT
>JAQQSV010021628.1:0-10749 GCA_028646515.1 Pseudochirops corinnae | reverse complement strand
AATATTATAATGTTTTGAATGTTTGTCTTGATTTGTAATGGAATAAACAGAGTGTTCACTATATTTTGTAATCTGAACTCTAAAAGCTGTTCACAGTAGCATTCCTTTGGGAATCTGCTGGTGCATGGCATTACACATGGTAAGAAAACATAATTTTTTCAAAGTAAATAAAAAAAAGATTGCATTCTATACATTACTATAAGCTTATACTGGGAGAAACATCAGTTAATACATAAAGTATGTTCTTATGAAACATGTGGGTTTATGAATAAAATCCATTTCCAATAAATACTTAAAATGTAAAGCAATCTTGTAGTAATACTAGTCAGTCATGGGCCTTGAGAGCAATGTCTTATGCCTTGGGATAGATATAGAGGCTTTCTAACCTGACTAATTTGTTGCTTTTCTGCCATGCCAATGCATACAGCTACTCCTGTCACTTTACTTTTTTTTTTAATTAGACCTCTAGCACTATATTGTTGATTGGCTATGTTGATTAGCAAGAGTTCATCTCCATCTAACTGGTTGCAGCCACCAAGCAACGCCATCTTCCTGCCAACCTGTCACACAACCTTGTTTTACATCTTCTGCTCTGGGAATAGCAATCAAATCAATGTGCCATGAATTCTAGGAAGGCCACATCACATTGCCTTATGACTTTATTCATCATGTCTGGGACTTTATCCTTCTTTGTAAATTCTTTCTCTCTCTGTATACTTCTCCCTATTCTTTGAGGTAAAGGACTGTCTTTTGTACTTATATTACCAGGACTTAGCATAGTTCCTGGCATGCAGTAAGTGCTTCAGGATTTTTCCCCTAATTGCTCATTCATGTTGCTTTGTAACTTGATATTATAAGGACAGATATGCTGCATACCTTTTTATGTAAAAAGCAATGAATTTGCTGAAAAGGGGAAAAAAAGGTTTGGTCTTTCCTACAAAGATTAAAATTAGCATTTAATAAAAGTTTAGTACCTTCTTAAATATAAGAAAACTACTACTTTCACTTCTGACCTATAGACCATGTCTTAATTTATAATGCTTAACATCGATTTTTGTATTCCATATAAATAAAATATCCTTAGCAGTGATTTATTGGTAGCTATTCTTTGACTAGCTAGAAAGCTCTTTTTTCAGAAAAGTGTAATATATTCAAGTGCATTGTTTTTATTGTTAAATAAAACACAAGCTTAATACAATTTCAAAAAGAATGAGGATATTCAGATGGGCTGAAGTAAGTGTTAAATCTAGCAGTGTTGTGCTCTTGGTCCACAAGATTACAAGCAGAACATTTCATCACACACCACTGAGAATGTGGTTAAAGGCTTTGGTGAAGCACTTAACATTGGACTGAAAAAGAAATAGTGCCAGTGGTAAACTCGGATCTGTTTTCTGTCTAGATGAAAAGGTATTTTGGTTTTTTGTTTTGTTTTGGTTTGTTTTGTTTTATTTTTCACTAAAAAGTATGAGTCTTGATTGTCACCCTGGTAGATAACATTGTGTAAAGAAAATGACTTATTTCTACCTAATTATAAATCCATCCCTAAAACATCTTTAAAATGGTTAGGAAAGCATTTCCTACTAACATTGATATTCATAGGTATCTACTAAGTATTGTAGAATGAGAAATGTAATTAAAACAGCACTTATTATTCATAAGTAGCCACATTTAGTATTTTGTTATCTAGGAATAAACAAAGCAAGATGAATGAATGAATGGATGGATGAATGACATTTACTAAGTACTATGCTAAGTTCTGGGGATTTGAATTAAAAAAAAATCAAGACATTCCTTTTTCTCCTGGACCTCTCACCCTAATTGTGGGGTAACACATAATAAGAAGTTCTTTGTCTTGGAGGAGGAAGAGGCCTGAAATCCTTAAGGGTGCTAGTAAGTCAGATTAAGATTGTTGAAATTCTTCAGGGCATAGAAGAAGGAGATATAGTAAGATATGGAGAACCTCAGTGGGAAGAAGCAAAGCAAATGGCAAGGCCTGGAGGTTTTCCATTTTACCACAAGGAATGGAGATGGTGATTCCTATCTCGCCAGGGTGATTTCGGAGAATGGGCTCCAGCATGCAGAGATCAGGAAAGGGAAAGAAAGTAAGGGGAGATGTGGTATGTGTTACTTCTTTACTCTAAAAATGTCTACAATTCCTCATTCATTCATTCAATAAACATTTATTAAGCCCCACACCATGCTATGTACTATGCAAAGTTCTGGTAGCACAAAAGAGGAAATGAAACATCTCCTTCCTTCAGGGAACTTCTATTTTGATGGAAGAAATCCATGTACATAGATGTCTATGAAATGGCATGTACATGGCATGTACATAGATAAGTGAAAACAAAATAAATGCAAAGTAACTACAAAGTAAATGAGGAATTACTGATTACTGGGGTAATCAGAGGTTATGGTACTTGAGTTGTAAATGTGAAAAGAAAAGTTTTCCAGGAATGGGAGAATAGGTTGTTCAAAGATACAGTTAGAGATGGAAGGTTTTGTTTGGGAAATACCACATAAGTCACTTTAGTTAAGACATGGATTACATGAGAGGAAAGATTATAATGTGAAATCAGTCTGGAAAGATAGAAGAGGGCCAAATTGAGAAGGTCTTTAAATGCCGAATCTCATCATCCCCTTTTTCCTAACAGTTTAGAACCTGTCTCAGAGACCTAGATATCTCACTGTTCCCAGGGAAACTGAGATAACCTCTATTCCTTCAGATCTCAGTTTCTATAAAACTAAGATTATAGCACCTTCCTCACAGTGTTGTTGTTAAAATAAAAGGAGACAGAATATATAAAGGCTTTGAAAACTGTGTCAACCAGACAGAACCTTTCTCTAACTTGTAGATGGCCTAAGTCAAACAGAGCAGGCTCAAGACAGGAGAGTCAGGAATCAAACAGAAATTAATTTCAAAGTAAAGGAAACAGCTTGCAAGCAAGGAGGCAGATTAGACACATGTGACAGGGCCCTACCTTAGTGGGAGGACTTGCTTGAGTCTGACCAGATCTCAATACTTATACCAATGGCTGCTCAGTGAGCTGTACCCCCGACAATCAGAAGTAACAGCAACAATGAGACAAGTTTGTTTCATTAGTAGGACTTCATGACTAGAACATGGATACAGAAGGTGCTTGTCCAAGCTCAGAGAATTTCTGGTGCTGGTGAAAGCAATAAAATAATTTTATGAAACAAATTCTGGCATTTTTATCTGGCAGCGATCATGCAGAGGTTGAGTGTAAAGTATTGTTGCTATGCCAAGCTCAGGGCACAGCTCTGGAAAAGAGGGTGCCTTCTAATATCTTGACAACTTCAAAGTGCCACATGAATGCTAGCTATTGCTTTTTGTAGTGGTTGTTAGGCTATATACTGAAGCCTACTCAATGATTGATAAATCCATACCCTTACAGGGAAGTGACATATCATCAGAAGGCCCCATGTGGCTCACTCCCTCCTAACTCACTCTCAGATATTCACTACCTTTACAACTATCCTCTCTTCTCTTCCCCACACAGGTACCCCACCATCTCTCCACCTTCTCTTGTTGTTCAGTCTTGTCTGGCTCTCTATGATTCCATGTGGCATTTTCTTGGCAAAAATACTGGAGTGATTTACCATTTCCTTCTGTGGACTATTTTACACATTAGGAAACTGAGGCAAACAGGGTTAACTAGCTTGCCTAGGGTCACACAGCTATTAAGTGTCTGAGACCAGATTTGAACTCAAGAAATGTCTCCCAGGCAGAGAATTTTATCCCCTGTATCACCAAGCAGCTCAGCCTCCTAGCATTTTCCTAATAAAATGCATATTTCTTAAGAATAAGTATTATTATATTTTCTTGTTTAGCACCCTCAGCATAGTGTCTGGCATGCACTAAACATTCAAGTACTTTATCTCCTGCATATCTGTCCATCTCCCACCTTTAGGCATTGTCATTGGCTGTCCCCTATGCTTGGAATGCTTTCCTTCCTAATCTCTTCCTCTTGGCATCTCTGGCTTCCTTCAAATTCCAGAAAAAATCCCACCTCTAGAGATAGCCTTTCCTGATGTCACATAATACTAGAGCCTTTTTTCTGTTGATTATTTTTGTACATGTTTGTTTGCATAGCATCTCTCTATTATGAGCTCCTTGAGAGCAAAGATTGCCTTTTACCTTTCTTTGTATTCATAGAGTATAACAAAGTGCCTGGCAAATAGTAAATGCTTAATAAATATAAACAGCTTTTTATTTTCTTCTTATTATTATTATTGTTATTGAGCATGAGGAGAAGAGTGATATGGAAAAACCAATTCTTTAGGGGACCAGATAGGTAAGAGAAGTAAGTATTTGAAGGAAGAGAAGCAAGTTAGGAAATTATTGTAATAGTCCAGGTAAGAAATGATGTGAATCTTAACCAATTGTAGTGGTTTTATGAATAGAGAGAAGAGAACAGATAAAAGAAATGCCTTTGAAGAGAAATTGAGAAGACATAGAAACTGATTGAATATGGGCATGAGAGGGGGGAGGGGGAAGGAAGAATGATGCTTCAACTAAATTTAATATTTGATAATATGAAAGAAAGGACTTTAGGAAAGATCTATCCCCCACTGCCTCATTTTAGCAAAGAAAAAATAGAAAGTGGTTAAATGACTTTTACAAGGTTTGTCAAGGGTGTAAATAGAAGAGAAAGATTCCAAACATATTTCTGACTCCATAGTCAGAGCTTTCTCTACCATACTAAAGCCCACATCTTCTTTATGAAATACTTTTCCATCAACCTTTAAGTACATCCAATCAATACTTTGAAATTGATTTAATAGGGTTGTCTTTCAGCTTTCAGAATCAAAATCATGTAAGGTTTTAGGAAAGTCACAGAATGGAAAAAACTGCATTTTTTTATTTCAAAGTAACAATAACTAAAAAAAAAATTAAAGAATTCTAAAAGTAAAAGGACAGTGATTAACTGCAGTAGTAGTGGCTTACCTTGGCCTGGGACATACTTGTCTGCCCTGTCTCTCGTCCTCCATTAATATTGTAGCAGGTTCAAGAAGGATCAGAGTTTCTGGTAACAGGTTAACAATCTCCCACAGAGAAAAAACATCTGTTCAGCTGTCAGGTCCATAACAGCAGGTTTGAGGTTAAATTTTTGCTATCTTTCCTAACATCTTCTTTCCTCCCACCAAGCAACAGACAGACAGCCTACTTCACTCAAAGACATTGTTTTCTCTACAATGAAAAGCTATTGCCAGAGTTCTCGCAGGAAGACTCCAATTACCCAGAAACATCAAAAAAGATTCTGCCCAGGCATATGTACTGCACAAACCCTTTCCAAACTCAGTTTTAAGCAGAAATGTATTAAAGGTGAATATACTAAGGCAATGAACCCAATAACTAAAGAGTAAAATAAAAGGGCTTAAAACATGGAATGAATTTACAACATGGATAAATTAAAATTTAAGAAGTACACAAAAGTTAATTTAAATACTTGGGAAATTAAGCTAAAAGAGCATTGAGTTTGGAACACAGAATGTTCTACTCTGGGCTGTATGGCTCTGAATTTCTCCTATTTGCTGGTTACACAATTTTCTGTGTTAGCCAAAGACCAAGATAGATGTGTGATTCCTAATTACTATTAGTGGTAACAGAGAACAAAGGTGTGAATTCTAGGATATCCAAAAAGTTCCACGAAAGAGATCTTTCTATTCCACCATCTATACCAGTGCTCTTTTAGATATTTTTATTTGAAGGTGCCCAATCATTGTAAGGATTAAATAAAAATAGTTGGAAGGAGGCCTCAGACGTTAGCTAGTCCAGAACTTCAATTTTACAGTTGAGGAAACAGGTCAAGGTAATTGCTTGTCCAAGGTCACAAGGTCAATTAGGCATGGATGCAAGATTTGAACCTGGGTCCTCTGATTAAAAAGTGAGTGCTTTTCCAATTGTGTCATGTTCTCTTCAGTGGTATTTATCCTAATGACTAATCCTGAGTCTCTATGAATTCCCAGATTATGGTATTCCTGATTCACATGCCTGAAGAGTACTAGCAAAGAAACTTAGTACATGTCAAAGTTATCTGTATTGGTCATATAGGAAGATCCCTTCTGCAGGAGGAAAGGTATCTTACTTGTAGTCATCACTAGAAATTTGGCACATGGGCAATGTACCACATAGTGTGAAGAGGGCAAGTGGCTGGAAAGGCATCCCCAGTTAAGGAGAGAGATAGATCACAGTACACTGTCCTACTGTGTGAGTAAAGAAATGGTAGAACAATGCAAGTTACTAAAACAAGATGAGCTAGGGAGATCATCTTAGTCATGATCTGGTTCTTGCTATTTTAACTCATTGCCCTTAATAATCAAAAGAAAGTAAGAAGTGATAACTAAATGGAAGGAGAATAATAAAGGTAGCGAATAATAATTAAAATTTACATTTAAGGTTTGCAAAGTACTTTACTACATGTACTATCTCATCTGATCTTCCCAACACCTCTTCTAGGAAGGTACAAATGGTATCTCCATTTTACAGATGAGGAAATTGAGGCTGGAAAAGACTAAGTGTCATGTTTAGGATCACATAGGTAGTAAGTAAGGTGGACTTTGAATTCATGTCTTCATGACTCTAGATCTGGCACTCTATGGACTGCCCTACTTAGACATAAGGATGGCTTATGGGTACTCCTTAGAGGCAGCTTTTAAAGAAAGTTTTGGACAAGATGGTTTTCTCATATACCAGGGGCTATAGGAAACAATATTTCATGAAATATTGGATCATCATGTATTCCAGTACTTAAAATAAATGTTTGCAAAAAATAATTCCTTGAAAATAATTACAGTGTGGCCACCAACATAGATTGCTGAGGAGGAAGTAGTAGACAATGTATGTAAAGAATTAGATTACACCTTAGAGATCAAACTGATATATACTTTGATTCTTGGCAAGTTCAATGGGCAGTAAAGAGTAAAGATGAACATGGAGAGAAATATATGGAAAACTATAAACTAGGAAAAAGAAATGAAGAAGCTTAAGACATGTAAGTTTTTAAAAAGCCAGTTGTTTGTTTGTTTGTTTGTTTGTTTTTAATGTCAGGAAGATATCCAAATAAGCAAGGACATTCAAGAATGAATTGTGGTTGGGGGGATGATTACAAACAGATAAAAAAGGGAAAAATGTTTTTTCTTAAATTTTAGCAAACTATTTTATCCATCAAGTAGTGGCGCTACCATACTTGGACCCTAAAATCAAAGTTCATGAGGGGTTTGTAAAAGAGGTAGAAACAACCTAAATGAAAAGCACTTACATTAGACTAAGCAAAGTATATCCATGCTGGGGAAATATAATTGTCAAGTCCTTGAGAGACTGATATACTGGGTTTCTAGAAAGAGAAAATATACTTTAAAATGTGGGGGAAATATTCAGAAAATTAAAAAAGATTACCGAGATAAAAATCAATAACCACCAACACATATAGCTAGCTATATGTCACCAATATTTGAATAGAGAGTATGAGTAACATAAGCCCTTCCAAATGTTAATGGAAGTGAGTGGATTACAACCTTAATATTTCACAATTAATTTAAAGATGGAGAAAAGATGAAATCTCATAGTTCTGGTTGTTGTTGTTGTTGTTGTTGTTGAATTTGTAAGAATAAAACACCACATTATAGACTTGCAATGTGGCATTTCTTATATAGAAATCATCACGGATTTCTTGGAATAAGTAATAATGTTATATAACCATGTTCAATGATCCTTTCATAGTAACCATCAGGTGAGGCATCAAACAGAGAGATTTATTTTTGACAAATGTATTTGTCAATGTGATGAAGAAGATAAGACACAGTACCCAGGTCAAAGAGGAATTCTCAGTAGATAGTGAGGTCCTGCAGATGTTCCTGTTTGTAGATACCATGACACTAGATACATGATATCTAAGGTATTTGAGAATTTTCTAAAGAATATGTATAATCACTTATAAGAGTTTGGTCAGTCCATCTACACAGAAAATGGATTATCAGTCAATCAATCAATATTTCTTTACAGTCTACTGTGTGCCAGGCACTGTGCTAGATGAAGACCAAGTGGATGGAAATATAAAAATGACCTGGTTTTAAACTGGATTTTATTAAATAGGGGATGATTTGATCAGGCCTGCACTTCAGGAAGATAACTTTGACAGCTGAGTGAAGTATGGTCTAGACTGAAGGAGAGATGAATCAGAGAGACAAATAAGAACCCTACTGCATGGACATGGAACAGACCTTGTTCAACAGTATATATGGATAAAAAAAAAAAGATAAAAAAAAAGATGAGGCAATCATATTCCCTGTCCTCAAGCAGCTCACATTAAAATGGGAAATGCAAAATATAAATAACGTACATTGAAAATAAATAGTGCCAGTGGAAGGTAATTTCAGGCAAAAAACACTAACACTATACATGTACATACTCATATACATACACACATACATATATACACATATGCATATACACAGGCACATATACACACATATGCATGTGCATGTACATATGCATGTGCACACATGCATACACATGTACACATACACATACATATACATTTGTATGTGTGTTCATTCATTCATTTATCTGTTTATTTATTTGTTTATATGTAGAGTCTGGAATTCCCCTGCACAGGGATGTTCATGGTCCTCACCTCAAATAGTGAGAAATGTTCAATACTAAAGAAAGAGTCTGTGAACTCCAATATTATTATAAGAAAAGTTTAATAATTGTATAGGTTACTTACATTGGGACAATCTGGGGCAGTGGCCAGACACCTGGTAGATCCCCACCAAGAGTATAATCATCATCAGCTTGGTTTGGTAGCCAGTGGATCCCCACAAAGATCTGAAAAAAGTCCCATTGTAATTATAGAAGAAAAAAAGGAGGAGGAGCTATAAAGCATCAAAACACATGTCATCACAATTTAGCTAATGTTTTGATTTACTGGTTAATACTGGGCTTGATTCCCAGAAACCCAGGCATCAAGGCCAACACTGTTGGGTAGATGTCCAGACACATACGGTTAGGTACTAGTCACTGTGTTCTTGTTTTGGTGCTATGGCTTTCACCAATCAGGACTATATGTATGTGTATGCGTGTATGTATGCATGTGTGTATATGTATATGTATATGTATGCATGCAGGTGTGTATGATATACATGCATATATGTCTGCATATCTATCTATCTATATCTATATCTACATATGAGAGATATCATGAAAGTAGAAATGGCATGATATGTAACAGATAAAATATGTTGAGTATGTCAAAGTTACAGCAAGGCTGCAAGAATGAATGAAAGGCAGTATGGTTTGGCCTTCAACAGTAATAGGAAAGTTCGGAAGAGAGGAGGATTTGGAGGCAAGGATGATGAATTCTGATTTTGTACAAGTTGAGTTTGATATGCTATTTCGAGATTCCTAAAGTCAGTTTGTGATGTTCAACTGGAAATCAGGAGAGAAAAAAGATAAATAGATCTGAGGGGTGGCTAGGTGACACAGTGAATAGAATACCGGCCCTGGAGTCAGGAGGACCTGAATTCAAATCTGATCTCAGATACTTAACACTTACTAGCCATGTGACCTTGGGCAAGTCGCTTAACCCAAATTCCCTAACCTTCCTCCTTCCAAAAAGAAAAAGAAAAAAAGAAAATTATTTAAAAGAGATGAAATAAACACATGGGAGCTGATGAGAGCACAAAACACAATGCTTTCATAAAGGGAGAGGAGAAGAGGAGCCATGGCAGAGACGTGAGAGTCAACAAGCTTGGGAGTATGACTTGTATGAAGATTCAGCAAGGGAGCCTGAAAAATGGTGAGACCAGTAGGATTCTCTGCTTAACAAGAACCAGGATGAGAATTATCATCGACACTGAGAGATGAGTATCTAAGAGAAGCTGGTGCTTAAAGAAAGGTAAAAAAGGATAAGAATTGAGAAAAGGTCTCTAAAATTTCATAATTAAGACATCACTGGGAACTTTTGAAAGGGCACTTTCAGTTAAATGATAAGGTTGGAAGCCAGATTACAGAAGATTTAGAATCAAGTGAGAGAAGAGAAAGTAGAAGCACCCAATTTAGACTTACAAAATTTAGCTGATAAATGGAAGGAGAAATATAGGATGACATTTAATGGGGAAGGTAGGCTCAAATGAGGATTTTTAAGAATGAAGGAGACATGAATGTGTTTATAGTCAGCAAGGAAGGAGCTCATGGAGAGAGACAGAAAATTAAAGAGAATGGGGATCATCAGAGTTGAAGCCATCTGGTTAAGAACATGGGATGGCCTAGGATCAAGGGTACATGAAAAGTTGTTTGTTTCTATATGTGATATAAGTAGGGACATTTATTCTTATGATTCAAGGACAAAAATGAAATAGTAGGGTAAAAAATTATTTGAGTGAAGTGAGATGTAGAAGAGGAGAAAAGAAGGAATATTTGGCGAATGGCCTCAGCTGATAGAGTATGTATGGTAAGACATGTATTGAAGGTATGAGAAGGAATAACAAAATTTGAAATCACTGTTGTAGTAAGTGGGAGAATTAAACACTTGAGGTATTTTTTAAAATGCTACAATTGTGTGTTCAACATTAATGGCCCTATTGATAATATATAACATAAATTTATAACGGACCCACTCAGCAAGGATTTTTTATAAGTTTATATTGATATTTTTTTCATTTCATACTTTTCCCCAGTATCATTCCTTCTCTCTATCACAGAGAGCCATAGTATATAATGAATAG
>JAQQSV010021627.1:0-10749 GCA_028646515.1 Pseudochirops corinnae | reverse complement strand
ATTCTGACTGTGTTGTCTTCCTCCCATTCCATGCTTTGATCCTTTTTGTCCCCCCAAAAGGCATCTAAAGTTGGATTGTTGAGCTTGGTTTGCTTCCTTTGCCTGCTCATGTTGCCAGTCAATTAATTTGATTTTTAAGCCACAGAAGAACTCTGCTTTCAGAGGGAAGAGCTTTGTCCCAAATTGCTGGGGTTTTTGTAGCTGCTGGAGCTATTAGGAGTGTCTGCAGCCTCCACCAGCTTTGGCTCACTGAAAACGCATGTTAGCACCATCACCCAAGACTGCAATCCTGATCCAGGCCGGTTAAGGCAAGAGCACTTAGCGTCTGAATGATCATTTGGCCCCCCTGCAATCTGCATTCTGGGAGCTCAGAAGCAGCCACATGGAGGCAGCTGCAGGGCTGCCACTTCAGCTACTTTCTTGCCCTGGGGGTGGATGGCCGACCTGCTTTTCTCCCCCAGATTTAGCCCAGTTCCACTGACCTTTCACTTTGTCCTTTTTCTCATGGGTTGATAATTCTGGAAACTGTCACAGCTGCCAGTGATCCACTCTCCGGAGTGCTCCAGCTGTGGCTTGTTCTGACCACCACCACCATGGGGCTAAGTCGGGGTTTTAGACTTGGCTGGGGTCAGCTCCCAGCACTCAGATGAGCCCTTCCCATCCTGCCTGCTGGGCTGCTCCCAGCAGGAGATGTGTTTTACTGTAATTTTGTGGATTCTGAAACTCTAAAATTTGTTTAGAGTCATATTTTATAGGTATTTGATGTGGTTATAGTGGGAGCTGCAGAGTTCTCCTTCTATGCCACTGTCTTGACTCCACCCCAGCTGCCTTTAGTACCTTTTACCTGGTTTAGTGCAATCACTGTTTTATTAGCCTCCCTACTTCCAATTTTTCCCTTCTCTTATCTAGCCTCCAATCAATCAGTCAATAAAAAAATTATTAAGCCTCTCTTGTATGCCAAGCATTTTGGTATGCACTGGGGTTACAAAAAGAGGCAAAAATACAATCCTTGCTCTCAAGGAGCTTTCAATGTGATGGACCCTCAGAGCTGCTAAATTGATATTGCTAAAGCATAGACCTGAGTATTTCTGTCCTTTTTTAAAGAACCTTCATGGGCTTTGTATTGCCTCAGAATAAAGTTAAACAATCTCAGGCTGGCACCTAAAGCCTTCCAATATGCCCCCCTTTTAAAAATTATCTCTTATTTCCTCTTTGAATTTCCTGTTCCAGTCAAACTGACCTTCAAGTTCTCCTCTTCATACTCATAGGAGGTTCCATATGCTGCCTCCTTGCCTTTGCCCATGCTGTGCCCCATGCCAGGAATGCTATCCCTGTGTTCCTCTGTTTCATGAAATCCCTAGTTTGTTTCAAAGACCAACTTAGGTGCCACTTCTTACGTGAGGATTTTCTTATTGCCCCCAGTTGTTCATGTTCAGTTTGGTTTATTTATCTCTGTGTTATATTCCCCTTATTCTGAAATGAAATGGAAATCTCCCAAGGGGACTGTTTTGCTTTTATCTTTATATTAGCAGCATTTGGCATGATACCTTTCACTATTTGGTGGGCACAATCGTTGGCAGATGAATTGAATTTGGAGAGGGAGGCAGTTTGTTTCAGGGAAAAGGGCACTGGATCTGGGTTAAAATTCCACCTTTATAGTTTACTACCTGTGTAACCAAAGGCAATTCATTTAACATCTCTAGGCTTCAGTTTCCCCATCTGTAAACTGAGGGATTTGGACTAGACATCCTCTAAGGTCCTTTCAGACTCTAGAACTCTGGACTAGAAATAAAAGGGGCCACAGGTGAGAGAAAAGAGACAGAAAAGTAGGGAGGCAGGGAAAGGTGAACAGAATGAGAGATGAAAAGGCATGATGAGGGAAAGACAGAGACAGAGAAGGACGTGGTGTGTGTGTGTGTGTGTGTGTGTGTGTGTGTGTGTATGTGTAGAAAGCAAAGATAACCCAAGAGCCAGAAAGACATAGAAGTAGAAGATGAAGGAGGGAAGTAGAGGAAGAAAACACAATCAGTGGGACAGAAAGAGGAGGAGACCAAAAGAGAGAAAAGGGGAGAGAGAGACAGAGACCATGATGAAGGGATTTAGAGAGAACCTAATGCCGAGAGACTGAGCCCTAGTGATACAGGTGAAGGCACAGGGAGTCTCAGACATGTGAAAGGAGAGGCTCTGAGGCTAACCTGTGGTCTCCTCCTTCTCTATCTTCTCCCTGCCTTTCTCCTTCTTTTCCCTAGGAAAAGGGACTTGCCAGCACTGAGTTCCACTACAAAAACCTGATCATCACTGTCCTGTCATTGTTCTTTGCTGGCACTGAGACAACCAGCACCACTTTGCGCTATGGCTGCCTCATACTCCTCAAATACCCCTGGGTGGCAGGTGGGTAAATGGGAGCAGCTTCAGGGAGTGACCCTTCTGTCCAGAGACAAGCAGAAGCTTGTGGAGGTGGAGGTCAGGTGGAGGGAGGGAGGCTGTTACAATGGGTAACAAGAAGACAGGCCAGAGAGTTTTCCTCAGCCTCAGTTCCTATGCCGCCATCTCTGGCAAATATCTCTGAGGAATGACTCAAGTGATAAGGAATAAGGGATAATGGATATATATGTGTGTGTGTGTGTATATATATATATATACATGTATATATACATGTATATATATACGTATATATATACACACATATATGTATATATATATATATATGTATATATATATATATATACATATATACATGATCACCTTCCCTTTGTTGTCTTGTTCTATGCATAACTTTTCAACAGCTCTCCCCTCACACTGGATTCCTCTTAGAAACTGTGGCCCCCATCTAAAGGGATAAATTCACTCAGTTGTTTAAAATGTATATACATGTATGTACATACATACACAATACATATATACATATTTGTATATATACAGAAACACACATATATGCATGCAGTTTTCCTTCTGGAGCACTTTCTATGAATCGTGTTTATACAAACTTTTCTTTGTTCTAGAGAAAGTCCAGGAAGAGATTGACAAGGTGATTGGGAGGAACCGTCTTCCAGAGCTCAAAGATAGAGCCAAAATGCCCTACACAGATGCTGTCATCCATGAAACCCAGAGATTCAGTGATCTCCTCCCTATGGGTGGGCCCCATTCTGTGACCCAGGACACCTCCTTCAGGGGCTACCACCTTCCCAAGGTGAGACCAATAGCATCCCCAGGATCTTTTGAGTCATTCACTTGTAACACCTATAAAAGAGCTCAAAAACCCATTACTGGATGATTCCATTCTAGAACATGGAAAGTCAAACCTGGAAGGGCACCTTAGAACACAGAAAATTAGAGTTCCAAGAGCTTTGAGAACACAGAACAGAAAATTCCAAGCTGAAGGGAAAGTTAGAACAAAGAAAGAATATGCTCGAATTTGGAGGATCCTTAAGTTATTGAGTAAAGATTTCCAGAGTTAGAAAGAACATTGAAAACAGAATGCTGGTAATCTAAGGGCTCAGAAAGAAGAAAAGAGATAGTGTTGACACTGATAGAGACACTGGAGATCTATTCCAAGACATTTATTTTATAGACAAAGTAACTGAAGTCTGGAGGGAAAAGAATTGAACAGTAAAATTGTATCCACTTTAAAATAGGTTTCTCTCATTGATCTACTACATATATGTATATTATATAAATTTATTGAACATATATCACTGAAAAAACTGGAGTTGGAATTTAAGTCTTAAACAAAGAATACTGGAAGGTTAGATAGAGCAGAATTTGGTGACACAGATATTACCCCTATATGCCTCAGTCTCCTCATATCTTCAGTAGGGTTTCTGGACTAGATAAAAAACCTGTGATTTTATAATCCTAAGCTTTGTTGGTTAGCAGAAATGAATGATTCTTACCCCTGCCTCATTCCCCAATAGTTTAAGTTCTCTTGTGCCTCAGAGTGATCTGATCTCCTGGTGACTACAGTGACTTGGGGCTTGCCCCAGCATCTCTGCAAATCTCAACCCTCATGTGCCCTTGGCTCAAGGCTAAGCTACATCTGCTTTGCCTTGTTATGTCTCTACTTGCCTAGATTGTGACCTGGCTCTGGAGGACCTTAATGGTCTGTCTCTGGGTGATGGGGAAGATTTAGTGGAGCTCACTTACTGCTTCTGGTCACAACCTACCTCTCCTGGCAGGGCACTGAAGTGTATCCTCTCCTAAGCACAATCCTGCATGATCCAAGGTACTTTAAGAAACCTTATGCCTTTGACCCCAACCATTTCTTGGATGCTCAGGGATCTCTGAAGAAGAATGAGGCCTTTATTCCCTTCTCTTCAGGTAAGCACTGACCCCAACGCCCATGGAGACTTTCCTTGGAGACCTTCCTCTCAAGGGTCAGTTAAAGACAACCAGTCTTAGACTGTCTCTATCTATAGGTTTTCACTTCAGACTGACCTGGAAGCTGAGGGGCCATTGGGAAAGATGGGAGATATTAGACAAATTGGAACCTGAGACCCATCAATGCTCCCTCCATACAAACTATGCCACTTCTTCTATTTATATAAAGACACAATATAATGCATATAATAACTCATGTAACATAATATATCTATTTATATTTGTCATCCTTTATCAATCTATCCTTTATCATATCTCTATCAGCAAAGCAGAATTGCAGTAGCTCAACAGAAATGGGAGACACCCAAAGTTAGACTCTTCCATCCCAAATATTTGGATGGACTATTTGTAGCAGAACCTTCCAAGGACTTACTGGTCTGATCAGCTACAGTGGGACACACTGTACTTTGTTCCTGACATAGTGATGTCTTTTAGTCCTCTTCAAGCACAAAGTATGACAGTCAATCCAAACAGACAGTCAATCAAGGCAGTAAAAGGCTGAGGAAACACGATCTCTTTTTCTCTTTGTTGATCTTCACCCAATGTCCTCCACCCTGGTTCTCCACTTTATTTCCTGCATATTATCATGTGAATTCTTCTGTTCCTTTGGAATATGATGCACCCCACCCTTCTGACAGCACACTTCCGTTCTCTCAGCCCCAGGTTCTTCATGTGTAAATGAGGGAATTGAACCAGATGACCTCTGTGGTCCATTCCAGCTGGAGAGTTCTGATCCTTAAATTACTTCACCTCCCTGGGTCTCTTGGGCTTGGAGTAGATGACTGCTGAGGTCCATTCTAGCTCTCACCTTCTGATTCTGTGGGAATTGGGAAAAAACATTTATGTGAATGCTCTCACCTGGTGGATATGAGGAAGTATTTTGTGCACCTCCAAGAAGATCCTTGGGAGGTGGGATTCCCTTGGCCATGGCCTCCATGACACTCCTCTCTGTACCCTTAGGGAAGCGAATCTGCTTGGGTGAGGGCATTGCCCGGATGGAACTTTTCCTCTTCTTCACCACCATCCTGCAGAACTTCTCCCTGAGCTCCTCCATGGATCCTGAGGGCATTGACCTCACTCCGAGGCTGAGTGGAGTGGGCAACGTGCCTCCCATCTACCAGCTTCGATTCCACCCTCGATAAATGGAGCCAGGGCTGGGCTCTGGAGAAGCAGCCACTGGGCCAAGGTCCCTGTCATCATCCAACATACTATCCTAGAGGCCAACCAGGCTGAGAAGGGACTGAAGGGGACATGGTACCATTTACCACTCTCAGATGAGGGAAACTGGAGCAGAGAGGTGATAGAAGTAGCTTCAGTTTCCTCATTGATAAAATCAGTGATTTTCCTCTCATGACCCTTTCACATATCATTCAGTAATGATTCTATGTTCCAAGTAAGTGACCCAGACTTCCTCCTATCCCCAAGATTCCTCCTGTAGTCCAACCTTACATGCTACACATTCAGCCTATCTCATAAATTGAAGTCAGAGCCATCTTTAGTGCTCTTGTGTCTGAACTGTGTGAGCATGAAGCCTCTGTCCCAGGAGAGGGGAGGAAACCATATGATAGCAAAGCAAATAGAGTGTTGGATTTGGAGTCAGGGAGTCCTGCCTTCAAATCCTTCCTGTGCCATTGACTTACTGAGCCTTGGGACCAGGGAGCAGTCCCTTAAATTTTTGCAGCTCTGCCAAAGGAAGATAATAATATCATTGGCACCAGTCTCACTGGGATGATCTGACATTCTACTGAGATTATTCATAAAAAGCTGCATGGTTTTTATATGGGACCTTTGATTTTGTGGATGGAGCAAACACCTGATATAATATTCAAGTCTGCTTTTGGTGAATGGGCTCAGGGTGTTGCAGGAACAACCTTAGCTTCAGTGATGTGTCCCGGGTGACCCTGCCAGGATGGTCAGAGACAGGCCTTGAACACATGACTTCTTGTCCCTTAGCTCATCTCTGTATCCATCCTGCTAGGCAGCCTCTCAGTGTGGTATGGAAACCTCAGATACCAGATATTCTGAGTCAGAAGGGACTTTGGAAGGTAGAGTACTAAAGGATTTTCTCTTTATTGGGGCATGGGGGGAACCTTCAGAAATTCACTAGTCAGTCTGCTCACTTGATTTTGATTTATCTCTTCACTTTAAGAAGTGATTATCAAGCACCTACTGTTTGCATGGCAATATGCTAAGCACTTGCCATACAAAGATGATCAGTGTTTTCCATACTCTTCTCTTCAAATAAAGCATTTAAAAAAGTAATTGAAAGTTTTTGTTTTTATATCCTAGTAATTTAGGAATCTCATCCCCCTTTCCCTGCTCCCATGAGCCTTTCTTGTTACAAAGAAAAACAGTTAACGAAAATTAAGAGACACAAAGGCCATGTCTGTGACATTGCACACCAAGGATCCTCTGATTTTCCAAGGAAATGAGAGTGGTGCATGTCCTCATTTCCTCTCTAGGAGGTGATTTGGGGCAGGGGGAAGAACCTGGTTCTGGGGTCAGAGGACCTGGGTTCAAATGTGACCTCTGATCCCTGCTGCATGAGTGACCTTAGGGCAGTCATTTTAGTTTTTAAGACCTCAATATCCTTATCTGTCAAATGAGGAGGTTGGACCAGATGGACCTTAAGGTTCTTTTCAACTGTAGGTCTACAGTCTTATCTGATAGTGCCTATGATTCTACATTTTCAAGAAATGGGGAAACAGGACCAGGGAGGGGAAAGGATTTACTTGTTTAAGATCACTCAGTAGCTTTGGAGAAGGTGGGAGGGCAGAGCCAAGGCTAGAGGCTGGGTCTTCTGACTCCCAGCTCCAGGTGTATCTCCTATGCCTCAGAGCAGACAACCTGAGTATCCCTGTTCCTCCTCTACAGCTTTAAGTCCTTGATGAAGCCTGACCTAATTTCTATCCCTTCTCCATGTACCAGTCTGGCCTTCAACTTCTCAGTGTTTTCTATGAGACAGCTACGGGACAGGGTTATGTACCTCTGGGCTCCTGCCCAGGTAGATTTCTGAGCTCCATTCTTTTAAATCTTTACAACTCATTTCTTCCATGGAATGGAAGGACGATGGACTGATGAATGGTGTGCTGATGAGGGAGGGGAAGGAGGAGAGTAGAAGCCAGGAAAAATGTTTCAGACCAATGTACCCAGGTCAATCCTGATTCTGAATTGCTTGGAAGGGTATGCTGTTTTGGAAGCCATGTTGGACAGAAATAAAAACTGTGCCTAGTTGGGGTGGGCACAGGAACTCAACAGGGCAAGGTTGAGTTTCTCCTTTAAACTGGGTTCTTTTCAAGGGCTATTTCTTTCCTTCCCCAACCCTAACACTCCAACATCCCTCTCCACATCTACCTACTACTCCCTCTTCCACTGTGCTCTCTGGAATTTTGGTGCTATAGTTAAAAATTTTGTTTTCATCTTCCATTTTCTTACTCTCCCCATATTCTGCTACTCCCTGAGTCCTTGCCCCATCCTCATAACATGCTTCTCTGGTTACCTTTTCCTGTACTTTTTCTGCTTTTGTTCATAACCCTTACTCATTGGTCATGGTTGGAGAGTTGCTCCCTTTCACTTCTTCCAGGTTCTCCCTATACTATCACCACTCAGTAACATTTCTTTCTTTGAAGTTCATTCAATCCATAATCCTTAATAACTCATGATCCCTAACCTTGTTCTTCATCCTTTCCTTGGCTTCCAGTCCTAGTACTCCCCAGTTCCTTCTCAGACCATTTCCACATACCTCTCCCCCATCTTGGTTTTCTGCCTTACCTATCGTGACCACTTAGTGCATCACTTAAACTCTATACTCTTTCTTGTACTTGAATCTCTTGCCCTCTCCTCCTGTTGTTGAGCACGTCTTGACAAATCCTAGGCTTAACTTACACAATCTGCTATCTTCTTTCCTATTCATGTGCTGCTGAAGAGAGCCAGAGTGAATCACAAAAGCATGTTGACTGGGTTCACTATAAGTTTGTGTCATACAATCTGAACTGAACTCTTACTGTGGCAAAACCAGTTACACCTCTCTGATGAATTTGCTCTCCAGGTCACCACAATGACTCCTCCAGGACTTTTTATCCTTTCTCAAGCCTCCCATGGCACTGACTTGAGAATGTTGCTTCATAGAACTTTAATTAAAAAATTGAGGTTATTCTTGGAGAACTCCTCTTCCTCACCTCACATTTCTTAGATGTCTCCCCCCACTTTATTCTCCTTCTCCCTTGCCTCACATGAAGAGATGTTGTATTCCTTGCCAAAGCTCCTTCCTTTGTGTACACTCTTCCTCCCATTCCATCCTATATTCTCTAGCAGATTTCCCCCTCTATCATCACATTTCTTTCCAACCTCCCGTGTCTTTCAATCAATTTATTGTTTCTCTGCTACCTACAAATATACTCATCTCTCCCCCATTCTTTAAAAAAATCTCACTTGCTCTCACCATCCTCAGTATTTATCAATCTACATCTTTTTTACTTTTCCTGACCAAACTCCAGGAAGCCGTCTCCATTAGGTACTTCCACTTTCCTCTCACTGAATTCCAAAATCTGGCAGTTCAATCTCAACATTTAATTGAAACTATTGTTCTCACTCTCTTTACCCTAAGCCCTGCCCTCTTCCCAATCACTAGCTTCCCAATTACTTTTTTTCACAACTTAGTCCTTTTTTCACTCTTCAGTTTCTTTCACCTGCTCCCCCCTCCATCTAATCTCTTGTTAAGTCCTGCCATTTCTATTTTCACAGTCTCTCCTGTATAAGTCCCTTTCTTTCCACTCATGCAACCACCTCCTTGGAGCAGACACTTGTCTTCTCATATCTAGACCTTTGTATTTGCCTTCTGGTTAGTTTCCTTGCCTCAAGCCTGTCTACCTATTCTGGTCCATCCCCCATTCAGCTGTAAAAGTGATCTTGGTCAAGTTCCTTTTTTATATAATGAGCTCCAGTGGCTCCCTACCTCTCCCTCCCCCACTCTGATCAAATGTTTAACCCTCTGTTTTGCTTTTCAAGTCCTCTATGACCTGGTCAGTCTTTTACACTTTGCTTTCCTTCATGCACTCTATCATCTGTTGATACTGCCTGGTCTTCTTGGTCTTCTCCAAACAAGTCACTCCATTTCCCACCTTCGTGCCTGATTGCCTTCTCTTATGCCTGCAATGCTCTCTCCTCACCTCTACCTCATGGTTTTCCTGTTCTCTTTCAAAACTGAACTCAAATCTCAAGTTCTACAAGAGACTCTGCTCTATTTCCCTCCTCCTTTTGCCCAATACCCTCCCTCAGAAACATTGTCTCTATGTTTTATGTACAGTGGGATAGAGTCAAGATGGCAGTGTAGAAGTAGGAGAAATCTGTGAACTCCCCCCATAACCACCTCAAATACCTAAAAAATATGACTCTAAACAAATTTTAGAGCTCCAGAACTCATAAAATGACAGATAAACAAGGCTCCTGCTGGCCGCCCAGCAGTTGGACAGGAAGGGTTCATCGCAGCGCGCTGGGAGCAGAGTCCAGCCCCATGTGGTTTTAACCCCATGGTGTCCAGGAGAAGCCATGGCTGCAGTTTTCAGGAGAGCAGATCACCAGCAGCTGTGGCAGTTTCCAGAATTACCAACCCATAAGAGCCAAAGACAAAGGGAAAGGTTAGTGGAGCTTGGCTAAATTTGGGGGAGAGGGTCCTGCCAACTGCCTCCAAAGCTAGAAGCAGTCTGAAGCAGAGGCCCTGCAGCCACCTCCACGTGGCTGCTTCAGAGCTCCTGGCTTGCATATTGCAGGGGGGCCAAGTGATCATTCAGAGGCTAAATGCTCTTGCCTTGAGCTGCCTGGATCAGGATCGTGGTCTTGGATGGTGGTCCTGAGGTGTGTTTTCAGTAAGCCAAAACTAATGGGGGCTGCAGATATGAGGGCTTCCTAATAGCCCCGGGGATTTGGAACAGAGCTCTCCCATTTGAAAGCAAAGTTCTGTGGAGCCCAAAAGTCAAGTAAGTGATTGGCAATATGAGCAGGGAAAGGAAGCAAAGAAAGCTCAGCAATCCTTTTTTGGGAACAAAAAGGATCAAAGCATGGAATGGGAGGAAGACAACATAGTCAGAACTCCTGTACCAAAAGCTTCCAAGAAAAATATAAATTGGTTATAGGCCATAGAGGAGCTTAAGAAGATTTTGAAAACCAAATAAGAGAAGTGGAGGAAAAATTGGGGAGAAAAATGAGAATGATGCAAGAAAATCATGATAAGAGAATCAACAACCTGACTGAAGAAAATAACGCCTTTTAAAATAGACTAACTCAAATGGCAAATGAAGCCCAAAAAGCCAATGAGGAGAAGAATGCCTTAAAAAGTTGAATTTACCAGATAGAAAAAGAATCTCAAAAGCTCAC
>JAQQSV010021626.1:0-10750 GCA_028646515.1 Pseudochirops corinnae | reverse complement strand
ATGAAGAAAATTAATTGAAAAGTTTTAAAATGATGGCTCTGTTTTTTTACCTAAAAGCAAAAACAAAACTTTTAAGATTGAGATTCATTTAAACCAAATTGGTGTAAAATGTCCTTAAGTAACATAAATTCTCAAGGTATTTATTAACAAACTATTACAGAATTCTTAGATATCACAAAGGTTTTTGGTCAAAAAAGGTAGAGTAATTGAATCTTTATATTGGCAACATTTAAGAAGCTGATCACAGTACTTATAAAAGCTATTAGTATTAGAATCTTCTTAAGGTAAGCCTTAAGTAGTTTATATATATTTCTGTATATGTTATAATTCTAAGTGAAAAATAATGTTAGATTTGCCATAAAGCTAACACAAAAGAGTTCATATCTTTTTGTTGACTAATTATTTGGATAATAGAAATTTTGCTATAGAAAGAAAAAAATAAGAATATGTGAATTAAATACAGTCTTAAATGCTTTTTATTTTAAGTAGCATTTTTTCACCAAGTACAACTCATATCCAATTACGTGTTAATTTTATTTCCATGGAGATGTAATAAACAATAAAGATTTACCAGGTTTCTCCTACATAAAAAATTTCATTTAATGTTTTTCTTTCTCAAATTTAAACTTGTCCTGTTGTAAAAGACAATTGTCAGAAATCTTTTTTAATATTTTGCAACTTTCTTAGCAAGTTAGATTCATTATTTAGAAACTACATAACTAAAACAAGCTCCTTTCTCAGGCTGAATGACCTTGTTTATAGAGATAGTTTCCTTGGCAGTTTTACAAAATAAGAATAACTGAGATGGATTTTAGAGAGGGGATGGGAGTGATGCCCCTGCTTCATCAAATCTCATACATGCAGGAGGAATGGTCTGAATGAGTAGAATTAATCTGAATAAAGTTTTCATCCAGTTTCCTCCTTTCCACATGCATTAATCAATTAGCAATTTTAGGTTTTAGCATTAAAATGATAAAATAATTTAGATAACAATCTTATAAGTTCCATAATGGATAACCAAATTGTTTTAGTTGTAATCTCCTCTTTAACTACAGATAAAGATGTAAATACCTGGTTTCCTATATGGCATATATAAACATTATAAGATGTAAATGACAACTGTTTTTACACAAATTTTTCCTCTATCTTCTAGTTTCAACAAAATTCAAATTTAAAATTTGCTTTATTTAACACTACTTCTGGCTTACAATGATCCCTCAATTTTTACTATATAATAGAATTTTACTACAAATTAAAAAGACAACAACAACACAATGACATCATGACATTAATTGTATTTCCAAATCACCACTTGCAAAAATCATTAATAAAAATTGGGCTTATTAGGGGTAGAGATTTTTCCCCTCTTCTCATAGCTACAGAGCTGATTGTGTATTTAGGGGTTTTGAATGGAGAGGTTCATTTTTTTGTCTAAAAGTGTGGGTTTCAGTGCTCCAGTGCTGTTGCTAATGGGGTCCTTGATAAATTTATTATGCTTTCTCCCTTTATTCAGATTGGGAGGGTAACTTAAATTCCGTATTATTCTTCAGCATTCTTTATTTTAATCTGATCTAGGATGAGAGACTTTAATAAATTTTTGTAAACTGTTTTGAGCTGATTCAACTTTTATTCCAGTAAGCTTTATTTATGTGTCCACTCCTTAAAAACTTCTTTAAAAGTGAGAGCTTTGAATCCTCCAGGGAAAGTGAGTTGGGAGTGGTGCCTACTCCCTTCTCTCCTGTACTAGAGGAGCCAAAAAACTCTGAATTGTTTCTTGTCAGATCTTAGAAATATCTCAATTTGCCTAAATGCCAATTAGTATAATAAATTATAACTTATCTTTAGCATCAAATTAGGAGTGACACTTTTTACTTTTTCACATTCCCTAAAAATAACCAGAATGAGTTCAATTGACTTTCAGTAGCATTCTGAATACATGAATTTTTTTCTTTTATAGATGAGGCAGGAAATGGTTAAATGCTTGTTCATTTGCCTCTGAGCTGAGGGAAAAACATTCCCTTATTGCCTTCTCTTCACTCAACTTAGCCAGAGTTAAGATGAAAAAAAAGAGATTTTCAAACCTATAGCAATCTTAAAACTTCTGTTCACACTTTTTAATACAAATAGTTTGTGCCTGATATATCTTTCTATACTCTATGACTTGCTATAACCATCATATAATCTATAAAATAAAATACCTTTTCCCTCTCATTCTCCCTTATCTCCCACCAGCTGTTTGTGATCCTGGTGGGGGGGGGGGTGAAGGGAGAGAGGAGTGAAAGAGATAACATTTCACAAAAAAATCCAGCGGTCCAGCTGCATATTAAACCTTACAGGGTGTCAGATTACTCACTCACAGTCATTTCACACAGAGATACATAAACAAAACAGACAAAAAATGAGAGGAAGAGTGCACTCAGAAATTGTTAAAGATCATTTGAAGAAATAAGACATTATGCTTGGTCCTAGGTAAAACTTACTTGATCATTTTCTTTTTATCTTTTCCAACAAAGACAGCTGTATCACAGTGAATATTTCAAGCCACCCTGGGCACTTTCATTACTGATATTAAACATATCATTAATATATTCCATAGAAAAAAGGCAGAAATGGGGAAATGCTGGAGTCCCTCCTCCATAAGCCTCTTGCTCCTCTGTCTCCTTGCTGTACCCCCTATTACCAAATGTACCATCCTCTTATGCTCTATACCTTCCAAGAATTCTTATAACTGACTGCTAGCGATAAGTAATCCTTCTTTTGCTATTCTTTTTAAAAGTCTTAGATAACATTCTTGGTCTCCTCTTTTGTTTTGTACCTGTACCATTTTTTCCTGAAAGCTTTTTTTCTGAGACCAGGCTCATTTTTGTTTCTTTGTGTTTTCTACTAATCCCTTACACGTACTTGTGTTAGTCTGGTGAGTTATCCTCTGTGAGTTTATAACGTAAAAGAAAATTCAACTTTTGGCTTCTACCTTTAGTTATGTTCTCCAGAGTTTCAGGAGGTCATTCCTCTATCTGGTATTTTTTCTCAAGTCCCTGTTCAGGGTGCTACTGATACCTGCATCAAAATGGGCATAGGCCAAACCGAAGAGTGTGGAATGATGAGACACAAGCCAGGAAGGTTCTGTCATAGCAGTTCCAATTTATTGATTAGAGCAGGGTTTACATAGTGAATGTAAAGTAATTATCTCTTAGGTTCCCATGAGAGAATGTTTAATGTCCTTGATCATTTATGTACATTTGTATGTTTTAATATCTTTGTTCCCTTGCATGCATTTATGCCTGGGTCACTGCTCGGTTATCACATCCTAAACTCCTGCAAGTCAGGAAGAGATGGTGAGCCAATCTTAAGACATGATATAGCCTTCATGGGGAGCTGGCTTGGGAGAAATCCTGGACCAGACTCTTCCCATGTATGGACTGAGTCAGACTGTTGCCCGCAACAGGTAAGAATGGAAATTGTCAAAGAGAAAATATATACTTCATCAAATATCTCTCATAAAACTGTGGTATTCAAGATATAAAAAAACCCCACAAATATATGAGAAAAGATGAGAAAAGATGTAAACACCTAATGTTGAAGTGTCCAAGGAAAGATAGCCTCTTTAACATACTGTTGGAGCATATGTGAATTAATCCAACCACTCTCAAAAATCAGTTTGGAATCATAGGAGAATAGTGAATAGATCATTCATACCTTTGACAAAGAGAACTTCCTCTGAGGCATATAAGCCAAGAAAGTCAAAGAGAGAATAAAATGTCCATATTCCAAAATACAGAGAGCTACACTTTTGTGGCAACAAAGACCTAGAAACAAATGAATGTCTTTGATAAGTGACTGGCTAAACAAATTATAGTTTATACATTTAATGGAAAAATTTGTGAAGTTAAAAAAAAGACTAATATGAGAAATTTGAAGAAATATAAGACGATTTGAATAAGTTGATGCTGAGTGGAGTAAGAAAAACAAGGAAAATTATTTATACAATAACTATAACAATGTAAGTAAAAAGACCAATAAAAATTAAGTTAAATGCTAGGTAATTAAAATCCTCAATCTTGTCCTCAGAGGAAAAATGAGGGAATTTCCCTCCCTTTTCTTGGAGAAGTGGTGGTGGTATAATGTTGCATACTCTACATATTACTATAAATATTTTGGATGGTTTTGATAACTTTTTTTAAAAAGGCTCACTTCAAAGACAATTGAATTAATTATTAATTGAAATAATAGAAATAAATGTGATATAAAAAGATTTTTTTAAAGGCATGAAATACCTGTTCAGACAGCATTTGAAATATTGTTTGGGCTGTGTGTGACTGGTCTGGATCTCTGAAATACTTATTATTGCCTGAATATCTCTATTTATGTTGTCTATGCTTCTAGCATCAGATCATCTACCTCTACCAAACAGAAAAGTCAGATCAGAGCAGCTCCACTGCAAAGCCTTAACTTTCATTCAGATAAGGCCACATTCTAAATGAGAGATCTAAGTTAAAAAACAGAGAAAGGAGCTTTGAATTTAAAACTTCCACATCTGTTAGGGCTACTGAAAAAGCATTCAGGTAGGGCAACTTCCTTAGAAAAGAATGGAGAAGAAATAATGATAGTGATGACAATTAATGCCCCTCTATGAGTCTATGCCTGTTATCCCTGGAGGACCAACCTGAGCCTAGAGTGCCCTGACAAGATGTGGGGTTCCTGGATACAATGATTTTGAGCACCATGCCATTGCTCAGTCTTATTTTCTTATATATAGAAAGTAGTAAATTGTGTAGCTTAGGAAAGCCAACATGGGAGTGAAATTTAAAAGCTCGTAGCAATGCTAGGTGAGAGGGAGGAGATTCCTCTTTTACTAGACATACATATTTGTTACAGATCACCAGAACATAGTGAATACACATCTTCATCAGAAATAGGAATACCACCAAGTAGTTCTAAGAGGTCACATTATTATTAGTTTTAATTAACTGTTTTACTTTGTTATAAGAAACCTTTCACTGAGTTCATGTAACCTATAAATGTTTGCAATGTGAAAATAAAATGTGTCAATAAAGCTTTTTTAAAAATAACTTTTTAAATTAATTAACTTATTTGTAGTTTACAATATTCAGTTTCACAAGCTTCTTTTTGTCTTTATTAATTTGTTTGTTTACTTTAAGTTTTCAAGATTCAGTTCCGCAATGCTTTGAGTTTCAAATTTTCTCCTCCTTCCTCTCCTCCTCCACTCCCCATGGCAGCTTGCAATCAAGTATGAATGAGATCTGCAAATACTTTCACATTATACATTAGTCAGGTTGTAAAGAAGGATTATAACTGATGGAATAAACAATGAGAAAGAGGAAACAAAACCAAAGAAGGAAAAGAAAGAAATCAGGTAGTTTGCTTCAATCTGCATTCAAACTGTGTAGTTCTTTCTCAGAATGTAGACATCTGTTTCCATCATGGGTCTTTTGGAGTTGTCTTATAAACTTGCATTGCTGAGAAGAGCCAAGTCTATGGAAGTTGGTCATCACACATATGTTGCATTTGTAATAGGGGACAAATTCCTCCTGGTTCTGCTCTTCTCACTCAACATAAGTTTGTACAAGACTCTCCAGGTAAATATGAAATCCATCCTCTCCTCATTACGTATCAAGTCCAGAAAGGGGGAGATTGAGGTGCCCCAGCAGTATAGTTTTGCCATCTATTTCTTCCTCTAATTCCCTTAACTTCTCCTCTAGAAATTTGGATGCTATACTGCTTGGTGCATATATGTGAAGTAATGATATTGCTTCATTCTCAATGGTGTCTTTTAATTAGATCTATTTTTGCTTTTGCTTTATCTGAGTTAAGGATTGCTACCCCTGCCCTTTTTTTAACTTTAGCTGAAGCATAATATATCCCACCCAGCCCTTTACCTTTACCCTGTGCGTATCCCCTTGTTTTAAATGTGTTTCTTGCAGACAGCATATTGTAGGATTGTTTTTTAATCCATTCTGCTATCTGCCTCTGGTTTATGGGAGAGTTCATCCCATTCACATTCACAGTTATGATTACTATCTGTGTCTTTCCCTCCATCCTATTCCCTCCCCTGTTTGTTTCCTCCTTCTCCCTTCCTCTCCTTAAGAGTTGTCATTTTGACCACCACCTCCCTCAGTATTCCCTCCCTGTGTCCTCCCTCTTTACCTACCCTTTCCCCTTACTACTATTCCCCTCCATTCTAACCACCTCTCCTTTTTAACCCCCCTACCCCTCCTACTGCCTATAGGGCACAATGGATTTTTATGCTTAACAGAGTATGTTATTCCCTCCTTGAACCCAAACCGATGAGAATAAATTTCATATAATGTTCATCTCCCTCCCTCCTTTCCCTCTATTACAATGAGTTTTTGTGTTTTTTTCATGTTAGAATCCTAAACTTAACTGCTTATGTTTAGCCCTCTTTGAATTAGAACCAATGAGAATAAAGTTCATGTGAAGTTCATCTCCCTTTCTTCTTCCCCTCTACTATAGTATGATTTTATGCTTCTTCGTGTAGCATAATTTATTTTTTTTCTCATCCTTTCCTTTTCTCCCATTATAGTCACTTTGAACCCTTTAATAAGAATTTTTTTATCATCAGATTAGTTCATTTATACTCATACCCTCTATCTTTGTCACCCTTTTAAATGTCATGATAATTATATAAATTTCAATATTGACAGGTATTAGCTTCTCATATAGGGATGTAAACTGTTTGCTCTTATTGAATCACAAGTCATATGCTTGTGTGTGTGTGTGTGTGTGTGTCTTGAGTCTTGTATTTGGAGATCAAATTTTCCATTGAGCCTTGGCATTTTCATCAGGAAAATCTGGAAGTCCCTTATTTCATTAAAATGACCATCTCCTTGCCTGAAAGATTATGCTCAGTTTTGCCAGGTAGCTGATCCTTGGTTGCAGTCCTAGCTCTTTTGCCTTATGATATATTAAATTCCAATCCCTCTGATCTTTTAATGTAGAAGCTGCTAGGTCCTGTGTAATCCTGACTGTAGTTCCATGATATTTGAATTATTTCTTTTTGGCTTCTTGCAGTATTTCATCCTTGACCTTGTAATTCTGGAATTTGGCTACTGTATTTCTTGGAGATTTCAGTTTGGGATCTCTTTCAGGAGGAGTCTGGTGAATTCTTTTGACAACTATGTTACTCTCTGATTCTAGGCCCTCAGGGCATTTTTTTGTTGACAATATCTTGCAGGATGTTGTCCAGGCTGCTTTTTTCATTATGGCTTTCTGGTAGAACAATAATTCTTAGGTATCTCTCCTGGATCTGTTCTCCAGGTCAGTTATTTTTCCAGTGAGATATTTTATACTTCCTTCTAATTTTTCAGTCTTTATGTTTTGTTTTGTTGTACCCAAACTCAAATCCCAGGTCATCACACACCATCTGATTTGTGGCCCACCATTAAGCCACTTTTATATTTCTATCCTACATTTTGTCATAGCTTGAAAACTACTTAAGGCATGTCTGGGCATATTGCTCAAGGCCAAGTTCCCTGACCCCTCCTTCCCTAATCAGCATTTAACACATTCTCCTTGAATCATTGTGGTGCAAGAATCTTATCTAGGGATCACCCTGTCCTGTCAAGCTGACCAAGCAGGGCCCCCACCCTCTTCACACAGAACATGACCCTAGACTCTTCTGGGGAATTCAAGTCCCCTTTACCCCATGACCCTCCACCCTGTGCCCTCCACCCTGTTCTAGGGGGGAACCCCAGGTCACAGAAAGACTGCACCCTTGTACCCTTGCACCATATTCCCAAATTAGCTCTGAGCTATGGATCCAACCAATGGCTGTTCTTTACTTCTGTATGTCATGGCTTCTGCTTGCTCCCCTCCCTGATTGTGGTTTTTGTGGTTTTAGCCTATATAATCAAGTCTGTACCCCACTGGATCACTGCCAATCTAAGTGAGAACACTCTGGTAGTCGTGCACTTAATCAATAAATCCACAACCTAAATTTTGTCCTGAACCCAGGTCTCGGCTCGCTCTTATTCTCTGCACTACAGTTTGACTGATTCTTGATGTGTCATAGAGTCATTAGCTTCAACTTGACTGATTTTAATTTTTAATGAATTCTTTTCCTTGGTTAGTTTTTGAAGCTCCTTTTCCATATGTTCAGATTTCATTTTTAGGGAGGTCTTTTCTCCAGTTAGATTTTGAACTTCCTGTCCCAGTTCACAAATTTTACTTTTTAAGGATTTGTTTTCTTCAGTGAGATTTTTTTTTTTCCAATTTGGTCACCATAGATTGAAATTTATCTTCTATCTCTTTAATTTGGTTTTTAAAATCTTTCTTGAGTTACTCCAAAAATGCTTTTTGGACTTGAGAGCAGTTCATATATCCTTCTGTGGGGTCAGGTGTGAGTATAGAGTCCCTGTTTTCCTCTGTGTTTGGTTGTTCTTGCTTGCTATAATAAGATTGGGTAGTTTTTCTTGTTTTTGATTTCTCAGCTTCCTTCTTATCCATTGTGATTGCCTATTTCCTGATTTTGCTTCTTAGGCTGGGAGCTGAGGGCCTGGTTGTTGGCTTTGTGTGCTGTAGCTTCTGGGTGTCTAGACTGAGGCCAAGGCCAGGACTCTCAGTGTTGTCCCAGAGTTATCCTGAGGCTCACAGAGTAACTTGTGGGGGAGGGGTGGTCTGGCCACTTTAGGTTTCAGCCTCTGTGCCCTTTGGCTACAGCTCAGGCAGGCTCAGAAGATGGGGGCAGGCAGCGCTGATGTCTGCAGATTCCTCTGGTGGTGCTAAGGCATACGTGGGCATCTGATTTTAGTGATTGCTGGCTCCACCTGCCTGGTCTTTGGGATCTCCTGCTGGTCAGCGGAGGTGGGGCTTGTTGTGATGAGTCCTGCCTGCCTTTCACTTCAGACTCTATACTGCTTCAGTTGTACTGTTCCTCCAGGACTCCCAAGCCTGAGTGTTTACTTCAGGATTTTACACTGGGTGGGACATTTATCTCTGGGTTTTCTGGGTCAGGGAGGGGTAATCAGAGCAGATAGGAATTACTCTACCATCTTGACTCCTGGAGGTTTAGGTAGGTGATTTTTAAATATTCAGGCTGAGGGCTGATAGCCCCAGGAGAGACTGTAGGTGCTGCTGTAGGCCCTGTGCTTTCTTTTATCTAGCTCTGACCATTCCTCCATCCTGTGGTGGGATGTCTATGAATCACCCTTGGAATGGGTGAGCCTGCTGGCTGGGGCTTGCTCTCACTCAGCTATAGTCTGCTCTCAGGTCTGCATCAGTGAATTCCCCACATGCTCTGTGCTCCCTCCTTCCCAGACCTACATGGGCACTTTCCTGGGCTGGGAATCTGCCATGCTCTGTCTCCCAGTGGATTCTGTCCCTCTAAAATCGATTAAGATTCACTTTTTAAAGGTTAGTGAGAGAATTCATGGAAGAGCTTAGAAAAGTTCTTGCTTCCGTTCTGCCATCTTGGCTCCACCTCCTTAAAGAGCTTTTAGATGTAAATATAGGATGACCTATAATTAAAAAAAAAAATTGTAAACAATTTTCACTCTTGCAAGTGCTTTCTTTTGCAAAATGCTCCCTTGACAATAAATTAATTAATACGTACTTAAGTGAATTAACTACTTCCAGACAGTCAGAAAAGAGATTAGATTTTTCTACTTATAAACAATTTTTTAAAAGAAAGAATTAATAAGAGTGTCTTCAAGTAAACTGTAAAAACAAAAAGATATTGCATGAATGGATGATTAGTAAAGTGAGCAGAACCAGGAGAACATTGCATACAGTGACAGCAACATTGTGCAGTGATTAACTTTGATAAACTTAGCTCTTCTCAACAATACAACAATCCAAGAAAATTTCAAAAGACTCATAACAGATAATGCTATTCACATCCAGAGGAAGAAGTATGGAGTTAATGTAGATGGAAGCATATTATTTGCTCTCTTTCTTTTGTTGCCCTTGTTTCTTCTTTCCAGTGTTTTTTCCCTTTTTGCTCTGATTCTTCTTTCACAACATGACTAGCGTGGAAATATATTTACTATGAATGTACATGTATAGACTATATCAAATTGCATGTGGTTTTCTAGGAGGGGAAGAAGAGGGGTAAATTTTAGAACTCAAAATCTTAAAAAATGAATGTTTAAAAAATAAATAAAATAAAAAAGATAAATGAATAGATGGATAAATAGCAAATGAATGAATGATTAGGTAGAAAAATGAACTAAAAGATAGCTAAACAAATGAATGATGAAAGGGAAAGAAAGAAAGAAGGGAGGAAAGAAGGAAGGAAGGATGGAACGAAGGAAGGAAGGAAGGAAGGAAGAAAGGAAAGAAAGAAGGATGGAAGGAAGAAAAGAAGGAAGGAAAGAAGGAAAGAAGGAAAGAAGGAAGAAAGAAAGGAAGGAAGGAAGGAAGGAAGGAAGGAAGGAAGGAAGGAAGGAAGGAAGGAAGACAAATAGCAGCAGGACTATAGACATAATAGCAAAGTCCAGAGGGACAGAGTCAGAAAGTCAGGGGAGTTAAAACCTCATGTGTACCAGAGGTCAGGGCAAAACATCATGTCAGAAAAGGCAAACCTTCAGAAGAAAAAAAATAGACAGAAGCAGTAGGTCTATATAAGACAATGTGAGCTGGCTTTCAGATAAACACTTAGGCATCAAAGAGGAGACAAGTGATAGATGTTTATCAAGTAATGAATCAGAAATCAATCTATTTGCATAGAAGGAGGGGATATATAGGTACTAGAGATCAAAGCAAAGAAAAGGAG
>JAQQSV010021625.1:0-10750 GCA_028646515.1 Pseudochirops corinnae | reverse complement strand
CTCCCTGTCTCCTCTCATTCTATTCCTCTCCCACCTCAGAATTTCTCCTTTTAAAGTATCGTCCCTTCCTATTCAATTGATCCTGTGCCCTCTACATAAACATATATACACATACTCAGATATGTATTCATATGCATATATATACCCTCCTATATAGACATATATGTATGTATATGTATATATACATTTGTATTTAGGGAATAAATTCTTAACCAAACAAGGGAGAGACAAATTCATGCAAGATAAAATACAATTTTAATTTTCAATTTCAATTACATGAAATTGAAAGGCTTTTACAGAAACACAATTAACACAACCAGTATAATAAGGGAGGGGGGATCTTTACATCAAATATCTCTGATAAAGGTCTGATAATCCTAGATACAGAAGCAGCTAATAGACATATATAGATATGATATATATATATACATATATATATCATATGATATATCATATATAAATATATGTGACCAAGAGGAATTTCCCAATAGATGAGTCAAGTATATGAAGAAGCAGCATATTGGCAAATGTGACAAAAAAGGAAAGTGGCCAGTGTTGAAGAAATATAGGGACACTAATGTATTCTTGGGGGAGCTATGAGTTGGTCCAGCCATTCTAGAAAGCAGTTTGGAAGAATACTCCAAAAAATCACAAAATTGGCCACACCTTTTAACTCATCAGTGTTAGTACTGAGCTTGTATCCCAAAGAAATCAAAGAATGAGGAGATAGTCTCATGTGTACAAAGATATCTATAGCAGCTTTTTTTTGTTATAGCAAAGAACAGAAAACTAAGGAGGTCTCCATCAATTAGGGAATGGCTCAACATTTTACTGAATATGAATGTAATGAAGCATTGTGCTATATAAAATGATGAAAGAGGCAGTTAGAGAAATTTGGGGAGACCTGTTTAACTCGGGCAGAATACAATGCAGCTGAACCAGGAGAGCGATTTATACAATAACAACAAAATTGTAAAGAAAAACAACTTAAGGCGCAGCCAGGTGACACAGTGAATAGATCACCAGCCCCGGAGTCAGGAGGACCTGAGTTCAAATCCAGCCTCAGACACTTAACACTTACTAGCTGTGTGACCTCAGGCAAGTAACTTAACCCCAATTGCCCCTCCAAAAAGCAAAAAAATAAAAATTTTAAAAAAGAGAAAAAGAAAAACAACTTTAAAAGACTTAAGAACTCTGATCAATATAGCGAGCAAGCAGGATTCCCAAGAATCGGTGATGAAGCATACTACCCATGAGAAACAGGCAGAATGAGACATAAGTTTCTAGAAATGGCCAACGTGGGCATTTATTTTGTTGGATTACACATACTTGTACAAGGGTTTAGAATTGGTTTCGTTTTGTTGTCTCTTTTTTTTTTTTCCTTTTTCGGGAAGTGTGTGTGAGAGAAGGGCTAGCCATAGAGTTGCCAGAAAGAAAAAGAAGACTTGAAATTTTTTTTAACACACAGAAGACATTGAAAGGGAGGCCAGATGGAAATATAGACAAGTAGGATAGCTTCGAATGTTACAATTCTGTTGTTGTTGCTCTTCAGTCATTTCAGTCTTGTCCAACTCTTTGTGACCCCTTTTGGGGTTTTCTGGTCAAAGACACTAGAGTGGTTTGTTATTTTCCTCTCCGGTTCATCTGACATGAGGAAACTGAGGCAAACAGGTTTAAGCGACTTGATCCGGTCACACAGCTAGGAAGTGTCTAAGATAAGATTTGAACTCAGGGAGATAAATCTTCCTGTCTCCAGGTCCATGACTTTGAACACTGCAATACCTAGCTCCCATATATATTTCATTTATCACATACTTAAAGGGAAAGCAAGCTGTACGTAATAGAGATTCATAGGTTCATGTATACTTCTTTTTCCATTTTAAATGTACATTGAAATACTCATTTAATTTGATGTTGGTTAAGTTCAGCATAAAAAATAAAACAAAAAATAATTGCATGACATTGAGTTTCATTTAAAAAAATTCTTTCCATTTATGTTATTGTATTCATTATGCATATTGTTTCCCTGCTGCTGCTGGCTTCACCTTGCTTTCGTTCAGTCTTCCCTTGTTTCGCTGATTAATGGTCAGCATTAAGTCATTCTTTATAGTCCAATTCACATATCATCCACTTCTTGAAGTCTTCCCTGACATCTTTCCCTCCCCCCATCAAAACCCATTCCCCTTTCAGATCTTAGGTAGCATTTTGCTTGGCAGCTCTCTGATGAATACATAATGTATGATAGCTATCAGTATTTCTGACTTATACCCCAATTTGATAAATTACTTCATGATGAGAGAGACCTTTACCTAAATATGTTGGCCGAATGAATAAAGGAATGAATAGGGACAATCTATTTTACCCTGGAGCAGAGATACATTAAGGTACCCCTGGGAAAGTGTCTGTGAAGATCCTTGGAACAGAGGGCTGTGTATATATTAATACTATCCATGCTGCTTTTAAATAAATCAAATTAATCTCCACAGAATGCCTTCTTCATGTGACTTGTGTCAGAAGGAGAGCCTCTGCCTTTAAACATTGGAGCCCACCCAGCACATTTTGAACAGTCAGTGACCTTTTTATTAATGTGCACTAGTAGACAAATGATGCTATCATCCAATACAATTAACAAATATTTATTAAGCATCAGATGTTGCCTAGCATCATGCCAACATGGTAGGTGGAAAGGGAAGGATTGCTATGCTTTTGGAAATTTAATTCCCTGGCTGACTGCTTTTGACAGTTTTACCAGTGACCAATGTTATCCCCCCTGCCGCAGCAGCAGCACCCCACATCACTGCTCATAGAACTTAACACTGTCAGTCCTTTCATCCCTCCCTTCCATAGCTCCAAGTACTGTTCTGCCTCAGACAACCTACCAGTGATTCCTCCTCTGTCCAGTTCAGTTCTCGTCAAAGTAAAGTTTATCAGAATAACATACATACTCAACTGGGTATCTTACCCTACAGGAAAGTAGGAGGAAAGGGGATAATAGGGGGGAATGATAGAACGGAGGGCAGATTGAGGGAGAGAGTAGTTAGATGCAAACACTTTTGAAAAGGGACAGGGTCAAAGGAGAAAATATAATAAGTGGGGGGCGGGATAGGATGGAGGGAAATATAGTCTTTCACAATATAACTACTATGGAAATGTTTTGCATAACTATACATGTACAACCTATATTGAATTGCTTGTCTTCTCAGTGGGGGTAGGTGAGGAGGGAAGAAGGGAAAGAATCTGGAAATCAAAGTTTTAAAAACAAATGTTTAAAAAAATTGTTTTTTACATGCAACTGGGAAATAAGATATACAGATATATATATACATATATATAATATATATTCTATATACTATAGAAATCCATCTTGCCCTACTAGAAAGTTGGGGAGGGATGGAGGAGGACATAAGAGAGAAGAGACTGGGGGAAGGAGTATTCAGTAGGCTTGCTATCTTGGGGGGAGGTTAGGGGAGAGACAGGGAGAAAATTTGTAACTCAAAATCTTATGGAAATGAATGTTAAAAACTAAAAATAAATAAATACATCTCAAAAAAAGTAAAGTTTATCATAATCTTGTTGAGAGGAGATTATGATACAGAGCTAGAATGAGTGGTATAGACGATAGGTACAGTAGGTGTTCAGAGATAAGAGGAGTTGCTGTGGGCTGGAGTCCTTGGAAAAAGCTTCACAAAAGCCGGGGAAATGTACTGGGCCTTGAAAAATGGATGACTGGTGTGTTAAATGAGTATCTTGGGTCTGTATAGGCTGAAGGGATGAGCAGATAAAATGAAATAAATTAAAATGTACATTAAAATTTATAAATAAATTATATATAAATATATAGGTATGAAAAATTATGTTAACATTTGTTTTTTAAAAATTAAATGCAGCACTGAACTAAGAGTCAGGAAAGCTGGGTAACACAGTCCTCATCTTTCTGGGCCTTAACATCTCTACCTATAAAATGAGCATGAAACTAGAAGGTCTCTTCCAAATCAGTGACTCTCAAGAATGCAGATTATTGGTTTTACATAAAATTCTTCACTTTATGAAGGGGTTTATCAGGCAATACCTTTAAATAAAAAGGTATTAACTAAGAGTCCATGGACTTGTTTTTAAAAAATATTTTATACCTATATTTGAATATATTTATATATTGTATTATATAATATATATTATATTGTATATTTATATACTATTTCAATATTTTATATATATATAATATATAATTATGTAAATTTTATGCATTTAAAAACATTGTTCTGAGAAATAGTTTTCTTCAGACTGCCAAAGGGATCCTGAGAACAGAAAAAGTTTTAAATAAATATCTTATTTAAAATAAATACTATCTCTCAGTGACTTGAAAACATAACTTTCTATGTTTATTTTAATGCAAAACTTTTCAGCCTTACAACTATTACCAACTAGTCATTCCCATGCAGTTATATTATCCCAACCTCCTCTGGTTTTTTTTGCTAGCCAGATTTACCAGACATTGAGTTCAATCTTCTTGTTCACTCAAGCAGTTACTTCATTGTTCTCTGTAAGAGGCTGGAGGTTTACAGTGAACAGGGTCAACCTGCAGGAGCCACTTCTAATACTAAGAAAAGAACCAATCTAAAATTATGGGGATCCTATCTCTGATAGAAAAGTGTTAGGGGTAGAGGTAAATAATGCTAGCTTCTGGTCTTTGGGTTCTTGGGGGGGCGTTGGATTGTTTTAAGGTCTCCATTTGTCTTATAACTGTGGAGATAAGTCCCTTTCTCCTCTCAGACTTAAGTTTCATCAGAATAAATGAGAGGGTTGTCCTAAGATCACCAAAGTTTTTTCTTGTCTTGAATCCTAGCATATTGCGATCACCATTTCCAAAAGGCCAGAAAGAAACTGACAGTTAATATTTGAAAGGGAAAGAGGCCTATAAATTAGTCACTCTTTTCTCAGTAGTGTCCTTTAGGCTAGTGTTTGTTTTCGCTTTAGCTATTTCTCTTTCACCAGGCTGATTAATTGAAATGGCTCCATTGCTACGTTTGAAGGTGAACTTTATATACCTGTGATTGGTGAGAGTGATGGAGAACATCCACCTGGATAACTGCTATACATGATGTTTTCTGTAATTGTGACCTTTGGGCCAAGATACAAGGAGTTATGGGATAGTGTGATAGGAGCATTCAACTCACTTCTTTGTGGAATGGGGCTATTCAGGGGCTAATGCATCTGTACTTTCATAAAGTTGGGAAGAAGACAGCATGTGGAAAGGCAGAATAAGAATGGGAGGAAATCAGCCTGGTTCAGACTCCTCAAATATAAGAAGGAGATCACTGAACCTGGAATAAGGAAGATGAGTGCAACTCCAGACGCTTAATAGCAATGTGACCCTGGGCAAGTTACTTAATCTGTTTGACTTAATTTTCTCATTTGTACAACTGGGATAAAATAGCAGCTACCTCACAGGGTGTTTTGTGAGGATCAAATGAGATAATATTTGTACAGCTATATACAAACCTTAAAATGATGCATAAATGAAAACTGTTTAGCAGCAGTAGTAGCAGTAGCAGCAGCAGTAGCAGCAGCAGTAGTAGTAGCAGTAGTAGTAGCAGTAGCAGTAGTAGTAGCAGTAGTATTAGTAGTAGTAGTAGTAGTAGTAGTAGTAGTAGTAGTAATAGTAGTAGTAATAGAAGTAGTAGTAGTAATTGGAGGTATCAACTATACATTTTCAGAAGATAAATGAGGAATTGAGAGAAAGATCCTAGGAAAAAAACTCACAACCTTAAACATCCGGGGACAGGAAGGGAAGGCTACTGCCAATTAAGTGTATTTTCTTTTAACTGATATCTGTACCAACTAAACAGACAACATTGACAAGATAAACATGGAAGAGGGCATAGGGATGGACACAGAGCAAACTGTGCAAAGGTCAAACTGATAAGTGGATGTATTACTGACAGCGTGAATATACTTTATATGCTCTTGCTTTTCCCCCCTCCAAATGGGAGAATACTGGAGCAGTGAAATCATGTCATTTTCTGGAGAAGCAGAATGAGAGATGCCAGGAAAAGATCTAACTCTGAGCCCCATTTCAGGAACAGAGAACTACAATAGTCACCAGGAAGTAACCAAGACTTGTATGTTCCCCTCCATTTCTTCCACAAATTCTCTTGATGATGTAACATTTCTGCCGCATTTTGTGGTCAGCATTTGGATGATACTATGAAAATACAAGTGGCTCAGTCCTCAGCCTAAGAATGGGTTGTTTGCTGAACTTTTGTGGACATTTCGGCATCTGGAATTTGGAATGCATTTGCTAGAGAAATAATTTTTATACAAAGTGGTTAGGTTAGCCTATGGAAGATGTGTTGACAGAAAATATAGTTGAACTATAATGCTAATAATACTAGTCTGAGCTTCCCTACCTGGGAGTAAGGAAGAAGTAGAAGGAAGAGAGTTTCCTCTCCCTCTCTTGGGCACAGGGCCATCCCTTGGCATAATGTTGAAATAGACTATTGTTTTTGGCATCTCTCAACTTCCTTATCTCACCTCCTAGTGCTTCTCTTCCCAGGCAACTGAAACTTTAGGGAGACTGCTCTTATTTCCCAAAGGGCTCTAAACTCCCAGATTACCTAGAGCCCTATGTCACACTCCCCCCCAACAACTCCATCCTTAGTCCCATCCCCATTCTAGTCTCCTCCTAAGAACTTTCAAAGCCTCATCTAGCTCTTCCAATTAGGTTTTCAGAGGGAAGAAGTCAACAAGTTGTGTCAAACCAACAAACATATATTAAATGCCTACTATGTTCCAGGCACTGTGCTATGCAAAGAAAGTCTCCCATGCCTTCCTCCCCCCGCCCAAATCTCTGCTCTTAAGAAGTTCATAGTCTAATGGAGAGAGACAACATGCAAACAATTGTATATAAAGAAAATAGAGCATAAGCTGGAAATAATCTTAGAGGGAAAGTATTAGCATTAAAGGAAGTACAACTGAATATATTTACACTAATGTGTAAATGATTGATGAGTTTGATTCTCCAAGAAATACTTGCATTTTCTAAAACTATGCTAATCAACTCAAAGGAATCTCTAATAGGTAGAATCTCAGGGAGTGTAATGAATCAATATGCTTTCCAAATTCACTAGTACCATGTAAACTGCCAAATCTGATGGCCTTTTCTCTTCCTTCCTCCTTTCTTCCCTCCCTCCCTTCCTTCTTTCCTTCCTTCCTTCCTTCTTTCCTTCCTTTCTTTTTCTTTTCCTTTATCTCTTTCTCCCTTTATTTTTTAAAATAAATTTTATGTATATCTTTTATTTTTACATCATATATATTTCCCACTGTATTTTCCCCTCCACTCATTCCCAGAAAGCCATCCTTTCTAATAATGTAAGAAGGGAAGAAGGCAAGAAAAAGAAATTCTATAAAACTAAGCAACATATTGAAAAAGTGTGGTGTTATACAGTCTCACACTCATGGTTTCCTTTAAAGGAGAGAAGGGAGAAGGTATTACCTTATAGTTCTTCTTTAGAGCCAACCTTGGTCATTTTAATCTTTGCAGAACTCAGTTTTGATTATTCTATTATTATTATTGCTGTTCTTTACATTGTTTTAGTCATTGTTCTATATAGTTTTCCTAGTTAGTGAGTTAAGGAGAGTGGCCATGGGTGTGGGACCCTGTGTACAACATCACACTTTTTTGATATGTTGCTTAGTTTTATAGAATTTCTTTTTCTTGCTTTCTTCCCTTCTTACATTATTATACAGGATGGCTCTCTGGAAATGGGTGAAGGGAAAAATACAGTGGGAAATATATATTGTGTAAAAACAAAAGATATTCATAAAATTGATGAAGCAGTTTTGAAAATGAGAGAGTAGGTATGGCCTGGGAGTAGTGGGAAGCTATTAGATAGAAGGAGTCTGTTCTCCCTACCAACATATTTATACAAAAAATGAGGTTTAAACAAACGTTAAGGACAATCTAGAATGGGAAAAGAAGTCACAAATGAAGTCTTGGGGTGTGTGTGTGTGTGTGTGTGTGTGTGTGTGTGTGTGTGTGTATGCAGGTGAGGTAGGGTAAAGAGCAAAAATCATAAAATCATAGAATCACAGAATGTTAGTGCTAGAAGAGATTTTCAGTATCATCTAGGTTAAGCCCCCATTTCAATGACAAGAAAACAGTTTTAGAGGTTCAGCAATATTCCAAAGTCACACACCCAACAATTCATATAATAGCTCAGATTTACACATTGTTTTTAGACTTAGAAGTTGCTTTCTTCATAACAATCCTGTTAAAATAACTGGAATTCAAACCCGGGTCATTAGTAAGAGACAGAGTAGGTATTCAAACCAAGATCTTATTTCAAGTCCAAAGTTTTTTTTTGCTTGTTTGCTTTTGTTTCTGCAATCCATTAAAAAAAAATGTTAACTTGGAGGTGGAAGCTGAGGTTAATGAGAAAGATATTGAGAGCTCCTAACTACCCTCAGTGAATTCACATCACCAACAACAGATCTACAGAAACTTTCAGAGGTGTGTGTTCAACCACTGTTCTCAAAAAGTCATGAGAAATGGGAGAGGTTGCGTAGGACTATGATCAGGCGAATGGTATTCCAATTTCAAAAATGAGAAAGAGAGGGGTTTTTTTTTTTCTAACTATGTGCTAACAGTTCTTGGCATTCAGTTCTTGACAGAGTTCTAAAATGCTTGATTAGAATTAAGAAAATGAGTTATAGAATCCTTAAGAGTCCTTCCAAACCCCAGGGTTGCCCTCCCTCCCAAACTACCTTATATTTAACTGCTTTGTATGTATTAATATTTTTCATTTTATATTTGTTGTACATATTTATATACATATTTCTTGTCTCCATCATTCAAGTGAGAAATTTCAGTATTTGAACTTATAACTTCAGTGAGCAGTACATGCCTGATACACAGTAGGCACTTAATAAATGCTTGTTGGTTGATTAGTTTTTTTAAAAACTTATTTTATTTTCAATTCACAAAACAAGTATTTCCATAATACAGTACAATAAGAAAAAAAGATGATTGCACATGAAACTGCAAATCTATCATGTACAATTTGCTATTCCCTCCAAATATACAATACTCATCATGTAAATCCCTTTTTTTTCCTTCCTTTCTCCCTCCTCTCCCCAGAGATGGCTACCATTAGACACAAATAAGTATATATCCCTGGCACATAGTAGGTGCTTAATAAATGTTTAACTGACTGACTTGACTTATTGTTTAACGATCTAAAAGGTTTACTGATTTAATACGTAGAATAGAATAATAGATTTAGGGCTGGAGGGGACATTTGAGGTTCCCAAGATTTAGAATTAGATAGGACCTCAGAAGTCATCCAGTTCAACTCTCTTATCTTAAAGATGAGAAAACTAAATACATCAACAAATAAATAAATAAAAGATGAGGAAATATATAGAGACATTTAGTAACTCACCTAAGGTAACAAAGATGGCAGGTGGCAGATTGAGGATTTAAACCCAGATCCCCCAACTCAATCTCACGCTCCTTCAGCTGCACCACAATTAGTTTCTGAGTATTGCTCATGGGAAACAGATGGGCAGCTAGGTGGTACAGTGGATAGAGTGCCAGGCCTGGAGTCAGGAAGACTCCTCACAAAGAGTTGGACATGACTGAGTATCACTGAAAAGGGGAAGCAGTGATTGCTACAAACCAAGATAGCTCACCAAGAACGACAGCCGATGAGAAATATCATAGATTTCAACACCTCTAGATTTCAGCATGGCATTTAACAGAAGTCACAGCATCCTTATGGACTCTTAAGATAGTGATAGACTGAGTGATAATCATTAGGTTGATTCAGAAAGGGAAGTATGACTGAACCAATGCTGACCTAGAGGAAGGTAAAATATCCTTAAAACAGTCTTGCGCCATTTTTATCAGTGGCTTGGATAAAGGAACACTTGGTGTGCTTATTCAATGTGCAGATTATTTAGAACTAGGAGAGATGGCTAATATCCCTCAAAATCGAAATTTGAAAAGATGGAACAATAAGCTGAATCAAATATGACAAAATTTGCTAGGGGTGGTGATTGTTGTCCTTCCTTCTCAGAGGACCAAAATGACCACTACACTAAAGTCAAGTCTCAATATGTCTGACTGTGGCTGCTGATCAGGCCAATACGAGCTCGAAATGTTCTACCACAAGTTGGGCACAAATAGTCTGTGTGAACATTTGGGGTGGATTCTCTAAGTTTGTGCATCCTGTGTTTCCTTTGAGCTGTTTCAATTCTGTTTTGTTCATAGAACACAGCACCTTCTCTGAGGTGGGCACGCCATACTGAGCAGTCCTATGCCTGTGTCTCTTTATGTCATACAATCAATTCCAAAGTTCTTGAGAGAGACCTTTAGAGTGTCCTTTTATCACTTCTTCTGACCACCATGTGAATGCTTGCCCTGTGTGAGTTCTCCATAAAATAGTCTTTTTGGAAAGTGTATGTTTTGCATTCCAACAACATAGCCAGCCCATCAGAGTTGTGCTCTGGGCAGTGGAATTTGAATGCTTGGTGGTTTAGTTCAAGTAAGGACCTCAGTGTCTGGTAACTCATCCTGCCAGGTGATCTTCAGAATCTTCCTGAGGCAATTTGTATCAGCAATGCAGTATTCACAATGCCTACAGTAACTATAAATATGCTGATATAGTTATTAATCACAAAATGGAACAGGCTCTCTACATAAGAAATATAGATAGTGCATTCATTTAAATACCAGAAGACTGAGTCCCAA
>JAQQSV010021624.1:0-10750 GCA_028646515.1 Pseudochirops corinnae | reverse complement strand
TCATGATTTTCTTGAAACATTCTTATTTCTCTTCCCAATTTTTCTTCCACTTCTCTTATATGGTTTTGAAAATCCTTCTTCAGCTCATCTCTAGCTTTAAGGCATTCTTCATGTTTATTGGAAGCCCCTGGTGGGGGGGCTGTGGCTGCACTCTCCTCCTCCCTCTCTTTGCCATGACCTTTCTTTCCCCCAAAGAAGGAATCTTGGGTTTGGTTGCTGTTCTTACTTTGTTTCTTATGCTTATTCTTACTCATGGTTGGTCAGTCCGTGATTTTTTTTTTTAATCTCTGTGGGGCTCTCCTTCCAGAAGGGAAAGCTCTGTCCCAAATCGCTGGGGTCCTCCCGGCTGCCGTAGCCCTCATGAAGGTGCTGGGTCCCTTTCCTACTTACTTCTGGCTCACTGGATAATGAAGACTCGCAGGACCAAAAGCCCAAGACGGTGATGCGGATCCAGGCTGCTCAATGCAAGAGTACTTGGCCTCTGAACAATCGCTTAGTCCCCCTGCTGTCTGCAGGCCGAGGGCATGGAAGCTGCAATGTGGAGGCGGGTGCAAAACCTCTGCCTTTTCACTTTCCCACCCTGGAGGCTTTTCGGCCAGACGCTTTTCTCTCCTGATTTCGCAAATCCACCTGACCTAGTTCTGAACGCTGCTTGCAGCTGCCACTAATCTGCTCACCAGAGAGGCTCCTAGGCTCCTCCCATCTAGCCGCCCCTGGGGCTCAGCCAGGGCTTCAGGCCAGGCTGGTTTTGGTTCGCAGTGCTGATATAGTTCCTGGTAGCCGAGCTGACTTTAGTGGAAAGTATACATGTGTGTATTTTGGAGTTCTAGGATTAGTTTAGAGTCATATTTTATGGGTATTTTGGGGTGGCTATGTGAGAGCTGCAATATGTTGCTACTGCTATGTCTCCATCTTGGCTCCGCCCCCCCCAAAAATAAAGTTTAAATGTGTGCATGATCTAGGTATAAAGGCTGATACTATAAACAAATTAAGGGAGCAAGAAATAAATCTGTCAGATTTATGAAGATTGGAGGAATTTATGGCCAAACAAGAGATGGAGAACATTATGAAATGCAAAATCCATAATTTTGATTACATTAAACTGAAAAGTTTTTGTGCAAGCAAAGCCAATGCAATGAAGATTAGGAGGGAAGCAGAAAATTTAAAAAGATTTTTTACAATCAGCGTTTCTGATAAAGGTCTCATTTCTAAAATATATTGAGAAGTCAGTCAAATTTACAAGAATGCAGGACATTCCCCAAATGATAAATGGTCAATGGATATGAAGAGGCAGTTTTAAGAGGAAGAAATTAGAACTATCTATAGTCACATGAAAAAAAATTCTCTAATGATTAGAAAGATGCAAATCAAAACAACTCTGAGGTACCTCATCACACCTATCAGACTCACTAACATGACAAAACAGGAAAATGATAAATGGTGGAGAAAATGTGGAAAAATCAGAACACTAATTCATTGTGAGTGGAGTTGTGAACTAATCCAACCATTCTGGAGAGCAATTTGGAAATATGACCAAAGTACTATAAAAATATGCATACACTTTGATCCAGTAATAACATTTATAGGGCTGCATCCCAAAGAGTTACAAAAAATAGGGAAAAGATCCACATGTAAAAAAATATTTATAGCAGTTCTTCTTATGGTGGTCAAAAACTAGAAGTTGAGGGGACACCCATCAACTGTGGAATTACTGAAAAAGTCATGGTGGTATATTAATGGAGTACTATTGTGCTATAAGAAATAATGAATAGGAGGACTTCAGAAAAACCTGGACTTATATGAACTGATGTTGAGTGAAGTGAGCAGAATGAGAAGAATACCGTGCACACTAACAGCCACAGTGTGTGATGACTGACTTTGATGGACTTAGTCCTTCTCAGCAACACAAGGACCTAAAACAATTCAAAAAGATTCATGATGGAAAATTTCATCCACATCCAGAGAAAGTACTATGGAGTCAGGATGCAGAGCGAAGCAGACTAATTTCTTCTTTGTTTTTCCTTCTCATGATTTCTCCCATTCATTCTAATTCTTCCATACAACATGACTAATATGAAAATGTGTTTAATAGGAATGCATATGTGGAGCCTATATGAGATAGCATAATCTCTTGGGGAGGAGGGCAGGAGGAGAAAATTTAAAACTTATGGAAGTGAAGGCTGGAAACTAAAAGCAAATTAACTTAAAAAACTAACACATATGTTCTCTAATTGATAAATGCTCAAAGGATATGAACAGGCAGCTTTAAGAGGAAGAAATTAAAGATATGTATAAGTATATGAAAAAATGCTCTAAATAACTATTGATTAGATAAATGCAAATCAAAACAACTCTGAGGTACCACATTTCACTGGTCAGATTGGCTAAGATGATAAAATTCCAGAGGATGTGGAAAAATAATGCATTGTTGGTGGAGTTGTGAACTGATCCAATCATTCTGGATAGGGATTAGGAATTATGCCCAAAGGGCTATAAAAAAAGTACATACCCTTTGACCTAGCAATATCATTTCTAGACTGTATCCCAAAGCAATCATACAAGTGGGAAAAGACCCACATGTACAAAAATATTTATAACAGTTCTTTTTATGGTGGCAAAGAAATGGAAATCAAGGGGATGCCAATCAAGTTTTTATGGCTAAAGAATTTGTGGTATATGAATGTAATGGAATACAATTGTGCCATAAGAAATGAGGAGCAGATGAACTAAACAATAACCTGGAGCAACCTATATAAACTGATGCTGAGTGAGGAGAGCAGAACCAGGAGAACTTTGTACACAGTTACAGACACATTGTATCTGTGACAACTAACTTTGATAGACTGGGCTTCTCTCAGCTATGCAAGGCTATAACACAACTCCAAAAGACTCATGATGGAAAGGGATATCCACATCCAGAGAAAGAACGATGGAGTCTGAATGCAGATTGAAGCAAACAACTTGCTCTCTCTCTTTTTTTTCCATTCTTTCTTTCTCATTGTTCACTTTATTCATTATACTTCTTCTTCACAACTTGACTAATGTTTAATGTGAAGGTATTTGTAGGACTTATATTGGATTACATGCTGCCATTGGTAAGGAGATGTACAGGAGATGGACGGGTAGAAAATTTGGAACTCAAGGGATTGTGGATCTGAATATTGTAAAATAAAAGTTTATTAATAAATTTAAAAAATAAGACAGATTCTATTTCCCCCCACATTATAACACACACACAGAAAGAAATAAAAACTGAGAGGTTTGTTTTTGTTTTTTGCAAATGATAATTTTTTTTCTTTACATAAGATCATTAAAATTTTTAAAAGAAAACAACATACTTTTTGCTTATCAAGATCTGTTATCAGGAGAAATTATTAGAAACATTCAACTTTCATTATTAATAAAATACTTTTCAATTCAATTCAATAAATATTAAACATCAGCTATGTGGTAGCACTGTGTTAAGTGCTGATGATATAAGTAAGAAAAAGAGACATTTTCTTCCATCAAGCAGTTTACATTCTAATGGGGGAAAGCATTATACCAAAGGAAGCTGAAAAACAAAGTAACAGGTGAGTAAAAGAGAGGGTACCCCTGACTAAGCTGGCATGTTGCTTCCTAAATTCAAAGCCAAACAGAATAGCTAAAGGAAAATGGAGTTATCAAGAAGTTTTTGAGCCCTTTATAAATGAAAGATGTGGGAGGAGTTTAGTACTCTGCTCTGCAGTCCTTTAATCATAAGTGAGAGTTATGTCATATTCAAAATTTTGAAAGAAAAAGGGACAGCTAAATAGTGCAGTGAATAAAGCATAGACCAAGAAGTCAGGAGGACCTGAGTGCAAATCAGTCCCAAATACTTAACACTTACTCGCTATGTGATCCTGTGCAAGCCATTTAAGTCCGGCTATCTAGTAAAGAAAAAAAAAATTATAACCATTGCTATGAATGAAAATTAAAACATCATAGATAAGTCAATACAAAGACTAGAATACTGAAGATTAGGACAAAAAGATAATTCTAACTTTTGAAATTTAGTTTTTCACTCCAGACTATTACAAAATCATTATCAGAAGATGTTCAATCATTCATGTAAAATTGGGCTATTTTCATCAGATTGTACAATATGCACACACACACACACACACACACACACACACATAGACACACACACACACACACACACACGAGAGAGAGACAGATACTTCCAGTATGAATGGAAGTGTTGCCCTTGTTAAGGAAACCATAAAATCTGATAAGTATATTTATATATTAAGAAGCAGAATTTTTACAGAATTATAGAAATCCTAAATGTATATGGAGTACTACAACATGGCCATGTAGCATGGCACATGTCACGAAAAGGTAAGAAACGTTTCCAGAAAAGAAATATAAACATGCTTCGATGTCCTTGAAACTCACTTGATTTAAATATCATTTAAAGCCTATGAGTTATAATTGAGGCTGGATTTAGAAAAAATGTTATATTGGTTAGAGCTATGCTTAATATTGAGTGTGATGTATGGCTTCTTAATGAAGAGCTGAAGAATATATGTTTTAGTGTTATGCTGTTTGACAGCAATTATTTGTCATTTATTGGTGCTTTTGTTCATTCTCTTTACCATGCATCCATCATTGTTAGCTTGAATGATCTTTGAAAGGCTTGACTTCCTCACACCCAAGGCATTTGTAAAAAGATACCAAAGTGTTCTTTAAGAACTAGAACTTTTGTGTTTTTCCTTGGAGTAATCTTCATTAAAAACTCCAGAAAATAATATAGCAAAAGAGAATAATAAAACATTTGTGTATACGAAATCCACAATTCTACTGACAGAAAACTAAGATGGAGAAACCAGATGATCCCGATTTGACTAGGTGAATGTCATGTATGTCCATTGCTTTGACAAAATTAAAGGCAGTCAGTCACTCAGTAAATATGTATTAAATACCTGCTATGTGCCAGGCATTGTGCTAAGTGATGGGATGCAAAAAAGAGGCAAAATGAAAAACTTATTGAAGTTATTGCTTCTCTTAAGTAATACGCACACCACTGAAACTAATACATGATACGGTAATAGAAAGATGCAGAATAGTGAGGTTCTTTTTTGTAAGGTTTGAGGGATAATATGTCAATGGATGGTTAAGGGAAAAAAATAAAACAAACCTTTCTGTAGCATGTGTTATTGGATGGGCAGTTAAGGATATTTAGAAATTCTATAGGTGGACACATGGAAGGAGTATAGTCCAGATTTGAAAAAAAAAACATATTAAGAAAGGAAAGAACAAGGCTTGAGAAGGAGTTTGGACAGAGAATAATCCAATTTAGCTAGAATATGTAGAGGAGTATAATATGCCATGGCAAATTTAGGTGGCATGAAATTATAAAGGTCTTCAGTAACAAAGTGATATTTAAGTAACCCCTAGTGCTAAAATTTTATTTTAAGCCTTCAAAACTGGCATAGAGTCAACATTCTGAGTACTTGGCTACCTTAACAAAAAAACATGAAGATGGAAACAAGATTGAAAAGTAATTTTCTTCTGAAAAATGAATGTATCAATTTAGAAATGAGGAAACTAATACATGGCATATTTTTGTGTTACTAAATATCACAGTTTTCTTCATTTAAAATTCCTAAAACTTCAAACCCAAACTACTTCAAATAAAACTTTATAATGATAACATAATCCCTTAGTTTTAAAAATGAAAAATTTTCAACCAAAAATATTTTTAAAAATAGATGGCATTAATATTTTTCATTTTCTGAAAAAGTCAAGGCAGTTTAGAGTGCAGATCTTAGAGAGAATCAAATTTTACTACTCGCATTTATGTTGCAAATAACTCTAATTGACATTCACTTTTCAAAAATTATTGAGTAATATTTTCACAAGAATAAAGTGATCTTCAGAAAATGTCTAATGCACTATAAACAACAATAAATAGACATGTTATTTTCAAATACTACATACTTCAACAGGGTTTTCTATTACTATATGTCAAAAGAAAAAATTATAAAATATTCATTTCTACTTGATTAGTGTTTTTTTTTTTAAGCCCAAAAGGGGGTAGAAATGCATGGAATCATAGAATCTTAAAACTGTAAGGACATTAGAGATTATCCAGTTCAACCTTTCATTTTATATAGAGAAATGGACCTTCACTCACTCTTGGGTATTATGAAATCTGACCCAGGTTCTAGGTATGTAGTGTGTCCAAATGAATGCTTTCTAAATCTAAATCACAATTCAGGAGGCTCCATCAATTCACTCAGCCAGAGTAGAAATGCATAAGGATAATACATAGTATGTTAACATGTAAAGAACACATGGTAACAGGTATCATGCATGGGGAAATACACACCTAATGAATAAATGTGTGTAAGGTACATTAATAGAGGGAGACCTCAAGCCTCTGATATTATAAAGATAATAATATTTTTTTGGGAAATATGTGTGCATATTGTCTCTTCCAAAGAATTTAAGTTCATTGAGAACAGTGATGATTTAATTTTTGTTATTGTTTTCTGGCATCCCTCTACTAGGAATGATTGAATGAATGAATGAATGAATGAATGAATGAATAAAAATTATTAAGCACTATTTGCAAAAGAGTGTAGTAAGCAGGATGAAATTAATGACTTTCCTTGCCTTCAAAGAGTTTATATACTCTTTGAAAGATAGAATGCAAATGGGGGAGAGGTTGCCAGAGAGGGAAACTTTTATCTGGAAAGATCCAGGGAGGTTAATTGGACCATAGGCAATTAGATATACCCATTCCTTCCATGAAGAATAACAAGAGTATATATGATAATAGTTCTGGAATTGAAGAAAAGTTTGGGGTTGGTTGAGAGGGTACATATTTAGTGGTAAGGCAGTTAGCAAAACTGTCAAGAACATGGGCATGGAATAGGGATTCAAGTGAAACATGACTGGATCCTGTCTGAAATTGTGAACCAAAAATTTTGACTACATGAAATTAAATAGGTTTTGCAAAACAAAACCAATGCAGCAAAAATTAAAGGAAGAAAAAGGAAATTTGGAAATTTTATAACAAGCTCTCTGATAAAGAACTCAAATACATAGGGAATTCCATTAAATTTATAAAAATAAGAACTATTACTTAATTTACAAATGGTCAAAGGAAATGAACAAGTGGTTTTCAAAAGAAAAAATTCGAAATATCAATGGTCATATGGAAAAATAAAACACTTTAGATTAGAGAAATGAAAATTAAAACAACTCTTTACATACCACCTTACATTTATAAGATTGACTAAAGTGACAGAAAAGGAAAATAATGAGTCCTAGAGGGAATGCTGGGGGAAAACAAACAAACAGGTACAAGATTGCATTGTTGGTGGAATCATGAGCTACTCCAATCATTTTGGAGGACAATTTCGAATTATCCCCTAAGAGCTGGATGACTGTGCATATCCTGTCATCCAGTAATACCACTTCTAGGTCTGTATTTCAAACAGATCAATGAAAAGAGAGAAGAACATATATGTTCAAAAACTTTTATAGCAACTCTATTTGTGATGACAAAAAATTGGAAGTTGAGGGGATACCTATCAATTGGGAATTGGCTAAACAAGTTGTATGATTGTTATGGAATGTTTGTGCTAAAAAGGAATGATTAGCAGAATGGTTTCAGAAAAAAAAATAACAAAACCTGAGTCATATACAAACTGATGCAAAATGAAATTAGAAGAATCAGGAGAAAAATGTGTATAATAATAGCAATATTATAATGATGTCAAGCTGGGAAAGACTTAACAACTCTGCTAAATACAATGATCCAAAGGAGTCCCTGATGAGAAATACTATCCACCTCCAAAGAAAAAACTGAAGAACTCTGAGTGCAGACTAAAGAATATTTTTTCACTTTATGTGAAAAAATCATCATCATCATCATCATCATCATCATCATCATCTTGTGACATGCCTGATATGTAAATATGTTTTGTCTATCTTCACAGCTATAATGGACATCATATTAGTTGCCTTCTTTGTTATATTTCTTTTATATTTTTGAATAATATTTTATTTTCTCCAATTGTGTGTAAAAATATTAACACTCATTCTTTTAAAACAAATATGTTCCAAATCCTATCCCTCTGCTCCAACCTCCCTGAAGTGGTAAAAAATTTGATATAGGTTATAAATGTGCAGTCATGGAAAATATTTCCATATTAATAAAAACTGTGAAAGAAACAGAGAACAAAAAATAAGATGAAAAAATAAAGTGAAAAATAGTATGCTTTAATCTGCATTCAAACTTCATCAGTTCTTTCTCTAGAGGTGACATTTTTCCCCATGAGTCCTTTGGAATTGGCATTGATCTTTATATTGCTGAAACATGTAAGTCATTTGCATTATACAATACTGCTATTACTGTGTACAAAGTTCTTCTGGTTCTACTCACTTCATTTACATCAGTTCACATAGGTTTTCCCAGGTTTTTCTGAAATCATAGTGCTCATCACTTTTTTTTTCTTTTTCATAGCACAGCACCATTTTATTTGGGCAAAACTTTTTTTTAATGTTATAATAAAAATTTTTCATTTGTATTTTATAATACTCTTTCTTGTTTGGTCATAAATTCTTCCATTATTACTAGATTTGACAGGTAAACTATTCCATGGTCCCCTAATTTCTTAATGATATCCTCCTTTCTGTACAGATCAGGTACCCATTTTCACCTTATCTTGATATACAGTGTAAGATGTTTGTCTATACCAAATTTATACCTTAATATTTTCAGGTTTTGAGCCAAATTTTTGTCAAATAGTGAGTTCTTGCTCCAAAATGTTGCATCTTTGGGTCTAACAAACACTAGATTACTATGGTCATTTACTTCTATTCATTATGCACATTATCTATTATTCTTATGCATCACTCTATTTATTAGCCAGTAGCAGATAGTTTTATTATTGCTGCTTTTTAATACATTTTGATATTTGATATGGATAAGTCAGCTACCTTCACTTTTTTTTCTCATTAATTCCCTCAATATACTTGATCTTTTGTTCATCGAGATATATTTTTCCTAGAACTACAAATCTTTTTGTTTGTTTGTTTTGTTTTGTTTTATTGATTGGTATGGCATTGCAAGAGGAGATAAATTATTATTTTTATAATATTGACTCAGTCTATCTGTGAGGAATTGGTATTTTTCTAATTATTTTGAATTGACTTTTTTTTTTTTGTATGAAGAGTGTTTTGGAATCCTGTTCATATACTTCCTGGGTTTCTTTTGAAAATAAACTCCCTAGCATTATATATTGCCTACAGTGATTTTAAATGGAATTTCTCTTTCAGCCTCTGTTGCTGGACTTGTGACTAATATATAGAAATGCCAATGATTTGTGTAGGCTTATTTTATATCCTGTAACTTTACTAAGGTTAGTTATTTAAACTAGGTTTTTAGTTGATTTTCTAAAGTTATCTAAGTATACCATCATGTAATCTGTGAAGTGTGAGTTTTTTTTTATTGTTACCTATTCTAATTTCTTTATTTTTTTTTCATCTCTTATCACTATTTAGAGTTTCCAGTACAATGCTGAAAAATAGTGGTGATATTGGGCATACTTGCTTCACCCTGGATTTTGTTAGGAAGTCTTGTAGCTCACAGAGATGCATGCTGAAGATTTTAGATAGGTATCACTTAGCATTTGAAGGAAAGATTCCTTTATTACTATGCTCCCTAGTGTTGTTGTTGTTGTTGTGTGTGTTTTAATAGAGAACTGTTGTATTTTATCAAAATCTTTTTTTTTTTTTGCATCTATTGAGATAATCATATGATTTATGTTAGTTTTGCTATGGTCAATTATGCTCATATTTTTCCTAATATTGAACCAGCTCTGCATTCCTAATATAAATCCTACCTGGCCATAGTGCATTATACTTATAATTTATTGCTGTAATCTCCTTGCTAGCACATCATTTAAAATTTTTGCATCAATATTCATGGGGGAAATTGGCATATCATTTTATTTATCTGTTTTCACTCTTCCTGCTTAAGTCATCAGCAGCATATCTGGGTCACAAAAAAAATTGTTGGACTTCTTTGCCTATTTTTCAAAATAAATTATATAGTATAGGAATTAATTATAGAATATTCATAGAACTCACTTGTGAATCTATCTGAATTTGGGGATTTATTTTTCCTTAGGAAGTTCATTGATGACTTGTTAAGTAACTTTTTCTAATATGGGATTTATTCTATTACCTCTTCTGTTAATCTGGGCAATTCATATATTTGTAAAAATGTATATTTTGCTTATATTATCAGTTTATTGATATACAATTAGATAAAATCACTCTTAATTATTGTTTTAATTTATTTTCATTGGTGGTGAATTTCCTCTTTTCATTTCTGATACCAGAAATTTGATTTTGGCCTTTATTTTTAAAATAAAATGAAGAAACAGTTTATTTCTTTTATTTGTTTTGATGTAAAATCAACTCCCACACTTATTTATTATTTCAAAAGTTTTCTTGATTCAATTTCATTAACCTCTCATTTCCTTTTCAGGATTTCCAATTTTGTGCTTCATTGAGGGTTTTTTTTCTATTTTTTTTCATTGTTGCTGCTTAACTTGTATGCCCAATTCATTGATCTGTTCTTTTTCTCTTTTACTGATGTAAGCATTTAGATGTATAGATTTTCCCCTAAATACTGATTTAGCTACATTGTATAAATATCGGTAAGTTGTCTTATTGTTGTAATTCTCTTTAATGAAATTATTGGTTG
>JAQQSV010021623.1:0-10751 GCA_028646515.1 Pseudochirops corinnae | reverse complement strand
AACTCTACAAGCCTCAGGATGGAAGGAGATATCTAAACTCAGAGAAAGATATAAAAAGACTATAGTTTAAATGGAGACTGCAGCAAAACATGCTATCGTTCTTTCTCATGTTTGGTTTTGCTTTTTTTTCCCAGTGATCACCACTTCTATATAACCAAACTATGGTACAATGTGAAAGTATTTGCAGATCCTATACGTGATTGCACGCCACCATGGAGAGGGGGAAGAAAAGAGGGGAGAAAATCTGAAACTCAAATGATTGTGGAACTGAATCTTATAAACTAAAAGTAAATAAACAAGTCATTGAAAAAAAAAAAAAAGAAATGTATGTGTGGACCTCAAGAATGAAGACAAGACTGGAATTAGAGGTTTGAGAATTACCTGAATAGAGACAAAAGATGAAATCAGGTTAGTGAATGAGATAACAGAGGCATAGAGAATAGAAAGACAGGAGGGCCAAGGGATAATCATGGGGAATCCTCCTCTTAGGGATTTAGAACGAGGTTGAAAACCAATAAAACAGTCAGCAGAGGAGCAGCACAGTTAAAAAGATTGAGGGGGAAATACAAGAACATGATGTCTAAAGTTGACTAAAGGGTATCCAGTATGGATGAAGTCATTGATTTCCAATCTGAGGTCCAGACCCCAGATCATTAATGCTCCATTGAAAAGACTCAGAGGGAGACAAGTAAATCTGGTGTGAAGTCAAGCTAATAAGTATCTTCCTGGGTCATATACAATATGGGAGAAAGCCTTGGTAGCTGGACATATTTCCATTAACTTCTCTCATAGATAAAACAGAATCATATGTGGAATTAATGCATTGATACTGCTGTCCATACCTAGTGACAGTATCATGTACATGGACTTCCTTTTCTTTTGGAACTATGTTAATGGTAAAATAAAAAAAAGACCTATGAATATAGTTCTTTTATTTGAAGTTTGATTGTGAAAATCACATGCCATGATAAAGTGATTTGTAACCTATTGACAACACCTAACCACTAACTGGTAGCCACTACTCTAAGCTACATCCCTGTATTATCAGGATTCAAGGTTGTACATTATAAATAGGAGATGAATAATAGAATGAAGAGTGGCAGGTCAGTCCCAAGGGTAATGTCAAGTTCAAGAAAAGAAGAAATTAAGCCAGCACTAGAAAGTCAAAAATTAGAAGTAACATGAATGCAGTTACAATAAGAGCCTGGGAAACATAAGTTTTATTGCTTAATGAGATGAATGGTTTGCCCCTCTCAGTATTTAATATGTGGCATCAATGATAATAATGGTAATGCTAGATCACAATTATGTATTGCTTAAAGGGTTATAAAGTGTTTTCCTTTGAACAATGCTTTAATGTGGATAGGAATAAATTACTGAGAGTATTTGCTTTTTCATCATGATGTCAATCACTATTCTCCTAAAATATCTGACAGTCAGGAATCAAAACCTTTTTTGGACCATTATATGAACATAAACCTATATCAGACTTTAGTATAGTAAGTTCTGTATTTAATGCTCAGTATGTAGAGTATGTATATGTATATATTTTAATTTGAAGGGTTTTTTCCCCTACTTTGGCTTTTTTTTTTTTTCAAATTTCATGGGGACTTTCTCTAATTTAATATGAGGTTGGTAACTAAATATAGGGAGAACAGGGTTGCATAACGTTTTTTATATGTCAGGGAGAATGTTATTTGCAAGAAAGGACAGAAAAATCATGGCTAATAGGGAATTGATGCCTAAGATAAGTAAAATAATATTAAGGAAGCACCTTACTGACTTTGATGAATTCAAGACACCTGGCCTGGCTGAGCTATCCAGAGTACTGAAAGAACTGGCAGATGTCATTACTGAGACTCAGTCAGTGAAGTTTAAAAGATCATAGAGTGTTTGAAAACAGGATTTTTCATCATAAATTTAAAAAAAGAGAGTAGAATGGAGCCTACAGACTTCAAGCCAGTGAGTTTAACTTTGATTCTTAGAAAAAATATCCAGTATATTATTAAGCAATTAGTTAGTGAATACCCAAAAAAGAAATTGGTGATAACAAAAATCCAGCATAGTTTTGTCAATAAGAGGGAGTGACAGAAAAATTTCATTTCCTTTTCTGATGAGGAACCAGGCTGGTAGGTGAAAAGAACACTGTAGATATCATTAATTTTAGCTAAGAATTTGATAAAGTCTCTCTTGCTAAAACTCATGGAAAATATGGACAGATATCATTATATTATATTATATTTAGATGGATATGAACCAAAATGGATAGTCAAACCTAAAAATAATCATTAATATGTCCATATCAATTTGAAAGGAATTTTTCAATGGAGAGTCTTAGGCTCTGTGCTGTTAAATATTTTCATTAATCACTTAGTAAAGGGCATAGAAGGCATGCTGATCAGATTTGTAAATTACAGAAAACCAAAAGGAATAGGTACACAACTGATGACAGAGTCAGGGTCCAAAAGGATTTTGAAAGGCTAAGACAATTGACTGCATTTAATAAGATAAAAATTAATAAGGTTATATATTTGTAAAATCTTAAAGTTTGGTTAAAAACCAACTTCATAAATACAAGAGATGGAAAAAAAGCATCTAAACATCATTTTATCTGAAAAAGGTCAAAATGAGTCAACAATGTGATGGACCAATGAAGTGTGACCTAACTGCAATCTAGGCTACTTTAAAGGAACCCCAGTATCTTATATAGGGGAAATGAGTTGACTACTGTCCTGTGGCTTGGATGGTTCATGTCTGGAGTAGTATGTGTTTAGTCCTGAGTGTTATTTTTAGGAATGATGCTAATAAAATGGAGCCTATCCAAATGAAGACAACCAGGATGATTAATTTCCTCAAAATCAGAACAATGAGGATTAGGTAAAGGAACTGAGGATTCTTGCATTGGATAAGAGAAGGTAGAGGAGTAGAAACAATAGTTGTGTTTAAATATTTGAAAAAAATAGTCATGTAGAATAAGGATTAGATTTTCAGTTTTTGGTGTCTAATGGTTGTCATGAATGATAAATAAAAACTGGAAAGAAGTAAATTTAGATTAAATAAATAAATAAAAGAAATAAAACATCCTAATAGAGTGTCCAAAAGTGGATGGATATTGTCTTACACATATTGTGTGTGTGTGTGTTTGTGCACGCGCTCAATGAACGTGCGCTGTCCTCAACGAGAGTGCAGTGTCCTCATGGATAGGGAGTCTTTTTTTTTTTTGTGGCCTGTGTATCCCCAGGTCCTAGCAAAGTACCTGGTACATAGTAGGCACTTAAAATGCTTCCTAATTGATTGAATGAATGGATTCCTCTGTATAGCCATAGATGGAAAAACTTGGCAGAATATATAGACTTTGCACAGAGGCATATTTATTTAGTATTGAGGTAAAGAAAACTTTGTAACCAGCACTGACAAGGACAATAGACTGCCATATGGAGTTGATTGCACTCACTCTCCCTGATGGTTTTCAATCAATTTTTTCCCACATATATTGGAGCAGCGATTCTTATTCAAGGAGATTGGACATGATGGCTTTTGAGGTCCCTTCCAACTCTGAGATGCTATGATTTTAATGTAATGCACAATAATAGTTTATATTAATAAAGCACTTATGGTTTCTAAATAAAGCAATTTACATACAGGAAAATAAAGAACTTCACATATGTTATCTCATTTGATTAATGAGTCTGTGTCTACTCTAAGCATCCTGTTTATAACTTCATATGCTCGGATTATATTACCTTCACCTTTCTATGACCAGAAGAGCTACATTTTCAAGTACGCCTCCTCCTTTTGAATTTTTATGAATAAAATTGGTTAAAAGACCTACTTATTCTCAGGTCTATATAGCAGATTCCTCAGATTTTCTCAGATTTTTTTTTTTTTTTGCCATCTAAATTCTAGAATATACCTGATTTTTCACACTGCTTTGTAGTTTTAGCGTTCTGGAAAGACTGAAAGTCCACTGCTCCAAAAGGTCAGTGAAATCAGCAAAGACTTTTTTATCCCTTCCAGAGGCTAAGTATTGAGCAAAGTCAACAATTCCTCAATGACTGGATTGAGAGCCAAGAGAACAGATTAAAGTAAAATTATTGGGTGTTTTAGACTACTGCAGTTACTCGTTCTAAAGAACTAGACCAAGGCATAACCAAACTTATCATTTTTACTATTCATAACCAGTCAGTTTAACTGCATATAGATAGAGAATGAGTAATTTGTATTCTCAAAAGAAAGCCCTCTTTTCTATTATCATGTCCTTTTTAGCTCTCCATGACACTGCTGAGCTTTAAAACAATTGTTTTTTTCAAGAGAACTTTTTTTTCATATTGAGTCCTTTGAATGTAGAGCAAAGGAAAGAAATGGACCTGGTACAGATCTTATTTTAGGTTTTTCATGAATAATAGACCATTTTTTGCAGTATTTTTTAAGACCTCAGAATTAGGAATAAGATGTGACACCAAAATTGTAGAATATCTTTGGGAGATATTGTAGATCTATTTCAAAGGGAGGAGGAGAAAATTACCTTATTCAGCAATGAGCACATTGGAACAATACAGTATAGAACCAAAGCCTAAATTTTACAATGCACTTGGCATACAGAACTAATTTAATAATCAGTTCCTGGTGTTGGCTACATTTCTTTTGTTTAGTTTGGTGCCATTCACATTTTGTCCTATGTCTGCTCACAATCATTAAATAAAATGTTTCAGACTCCAATATCTTTTGTCTGGGTAGACTGGTTTCAGAAATGGGTGCTGGGATATAAAATAATGGACATTGCAGTATTTCAGCAAAGGAATTTTGCCCTAGTAAAATTTAAATGTGTTTGGATTATGTCTCTAAAACCAAAAAGGCAATACTTACTAAATATGTTTTACTTTTATAAAACTGACCCCTGGGTCTACATCATCAGACTCACCTATATTTGTAAAGCATAAGGATTTGACTACTTTTTTTCTGCATACTAAAGGGAAAATATAATTTCCCTAGGTATTATAATGGTTAGGTGATTAAGATTCAAGATAACCTGCTCTTGATTATACATGGACTGGTTATCCAGTGGGGAGATTATCTTTGTTTACTGTTTCCTTTCTTTTCTCTCTCTCTCTTTCTCTCTCTCTCTCTCTCTTGCAGTGAAGAAAAAAACTAGACTCAAGAGACTGAGTCTCTCCCTTTCCTTTTTCACCTCCCCCTCCCATAAATACTGCTGATATAGTTAAATTAGAACTCTAAAGTAATTTTTACAGGTTTATGAAATATCTGAACTGCTCTTTCCTTGTGATTCTCAGTTTTTGGAGTGTTTTGTTTTAAATATTTTTTTATTCATTTGACATGATCAATATAGTTCACTGATGAGAAACTAGTGTCCTATTGGGAATTTTTTTGAATCAAATAACCAAAATAGTTTTCCTTCTTAAGCTTTAGTCAGTTTTTGACATTAAAAACCAAATATTTGATTATATCCATTGTTGTTATTTCAACTTCTGAGCATATAAAGAATTTTGCTCCCCTTTGTTATAAAGTTTTGCAAAGTTACTCCCACCTTAACTTTTACCCCAATAATAGTAAAATGTCTTGCACCTGAAGGCATATTGTGTAAAAAGGAATGAAACCTAGTAAGAGAACTTATATATCTGTAGGTAGCTATATCCAGATTCTTAGAATTGAAATTGTTAATATTTAAGTATGTGTTAACTTGGGTCTTGGAAAAATGAAAGAAAAACATTGTTAATACCAGGTGGTTTTCCTACCTTTTCATTCCTTTTTTAAAGCCTCAAGGACCAGGGGTAGAGACAAGAGAGAAAAGGATTTTTAACTTTTAGGATACTCAGAAGAATTGGTGGTTAATGTGGTTTTGGTTGAGATAATCTCTCAAACAGTAAGTATCCCATTTTTATGAATCAGCGGCCCATTCAAAATGATTTTAAAATGTTCTGTGGTAGGGTTTGGCTTAAAAATAACATAACTTTTGAAGGGATTGGTTCAAAGTGGGGTGGGTTTTTTAATATATCTTTTTCAATTTATAGTGATAAAGAAAAAAAATCTTATTTCAGTAAGATATTCCATGACTGTGTCTTCTAAACACTCAAGCCCTGCATTGTCTCTCCAATTTGTTTCTGTGTTCTAATTATACTGTTGGCCCTCAATTTCTAAATCTTCCAACCATATAATTACTACTTTTGTAACTTTTCTCCATTTTTCCTATTCATTCTGCCTCTATAACTCCTGTTAGAGAATTCTTCTCTTGATTTATCTTTAATCCTTTTTTGTCCATAGCCAAAACTTATAGGATTTAGAGCTATAAGGGAATTTAGGTATTATTTAGTCTGATGCCTCATTTTACAAGTGAAGAAACTGAAGCCTAGAGATGTGAAGTGACTTGCCAAGGTCACACAGATAGTAAGAAGCAGAGCTGGGATTCAAACTCTGATCTGATTTTAAAACCAGGGCTCCTTTCATTATAGTATGATCCACATCTAACGCCAACCAAGCAGCCTGCCTGGTAGGTTACCCTACTCTAGGAAAACTTGAATCTGTTTTACTTTGATCCTTCAGGAATATTAATATATTGACTATGAATTTCCCAAGGTAGAACTTTTCAGTATGGGTTTCCTAACTAGTATGTCTGCCCAGTGACTAGTTTCAAAGTGATTGCTTCTTGGCGGTATTTTCTCTAGGGGTCTCTCAGATCATGAGAAATTAAAGTTCTTAATTCCTAAGATTTCTGTGTTACTTTCACTACTCAGCATATTAATAAAGAGAAGTATTGAGTACTGTGGTTTTTGTGGCATTTAAAGTTTGTGGTCTAGCTACTAATTTGATATTTCCAGTTAGTGGCTTCCCATTTTATTAGGCATTTATGTGTATGTGTGTATATGTGTGTGTGTGTGTGTGTGTGCATACATACTCATGCACATGTATGTTCATGCATGCTCACTTTCTGTGGCTATAGGATGCAGAAGTTGAACCTGGAGATAGGAAAATCACTTCTTGACCAAAACCTTAACTAACTAGCGTTTCGTGGGCAAATACTTGAGTTGTCTGAGCCTCAGTCTCCACCAATTGCAAAATGAAAAAAGTCATACAATTTTAGATCTAGAAGTGGCCTTAAATCTCATTTGATCCAATGCTTTCATTTTTCAGAGCAATAAACTGAGGCACAGGAATATAATGTGATACATCCAGGGTCATGCAACAGATTCAACATATGGATTCAGTCAGCAAAGGACTCCTGAGGGTTGTATAGCAGTTTATTTCATTATGGTGATGAGGTTTGACTGAATCTAAGGACACATCACTTTTAATTTTTCTGAAACTTTCTAAATTCCTTGGAGTTTTATTTTGTGATGATTTGAAACTACCTCTCATGAATCATATTGAAATTACTTTTCCAGTCCTGTACAATTCCTACTAAAGCACATTTGTATATCTCATTATATTCTACAATGCACTTTCCTTATAACCTTAAAGGATTGGTAATGAGAGCATTGTTATCCCCACTTTTGAGCAGAATCAGCTGAAGCTCAGAGGCTTATAGATTTAGAGCTGGAAGAACTTTAGAGGCCATAGTCCAACCCCACCTCTATTTCATAGATGAAATAATTGAGGTTTTGAGAGATTAAACAATTTGCCTACTATTACCCAAGAACAGAATCAAAGTCTTTTGCCTTTAAAAACCAGTACCTGTCTGCGACTGTACTACCTTGTCACACAGCATGGCATAGTACTCCAGTTCTCAACCTGTGGGTCGTGAATGGGGTTGCCTAAGACCATCAGAAAACACATATTTCTGATGGTCTTAGGAACTGAGACACCACTCCTCTATCCGTCTCCAGGCAGGTCCACCCACATGCTGATATACCCACATAGGAGTATTAAAGGGTCGCAGCATTAGGAAGGTTGGGAACCACTGGCATAGCAGAAAGAACATCAAACTTGAAATCTGGCTCTGCAACTTATTACTTGGATGACTTTGAACAAGTCACTTATTCCCTCTGGAGCTCAGTTACCTCTTCTCTAAAATGCAAAGGTTTTCCTAGATAATCTCTAAGGTCTCTAAATCTTAAGTCTATGATCCACCATCAAGGACTATCATACTTCATTGTATCCTTCTTAGCCTCTACCAGAGGGTATGGAGCACTCTGGGGTGATTATTGTTAATGAATACAATGAAAATGACAAGGTTTCATGACAACCTTGGAAGTATAATTGCTATAAGTAGTTTTAACAACAATAATTATTTGGAATTACACATAATTTGGGAGACCGTTTATGCTAACAATTTAAATTCAGCGGATATATAACTAGTGTTTCTGATAAAGTCCTCATTTCTAAAATATACAGAGAACTGAGTCAAATCTATAAGAATATTAGTCATTCCCCAATTGATAAATGGTCAAAGGATATGAACAGGCAGTCTTCAGAGGAAAAAAATAAAGATATCTATAAGCATATGAAAAAATGCTCTAAATCACTATTGCTTAGAGAAATGCAAATCAAAACAACTCTGAGGTACCACATCTCACTTGTTAGATTGGCTAAGATGACAAAACAGGAAAATGATGAATGCTCGAGAGGATATGGAAAAATTGGAACACTAATGCATTGTTGGTGGAAGTGTGAACTCATTCAGCCATTCTGGAGAGCAGTCTGGAACTATATCCAAAGGGCTATAAATAAGTGCATACCCTTTAACACAACAATACCACATCTAAAGTTGTATCCCAAAGAGATCATAGAAGTGGGAAAAAGACCCATATGTTCAAAAATATTTATAGCAGCTCTTTTTGTGGTGGCAAAGAATTGGAAATCAAGGGGATACCCATTAATTGGGGAATGGTTAAATAAGTTGTGGTACATGAATGTAATGGGGTACTATTGTGCTTTAAGAAATGAGGAGCAGATGGACTTCATAATAACTTGGAGAGACATATAAACTGATGGTGAGTGAGAAAAGCAGAACCAGGAAAAATTTTTACACAATTACAGACACAATGTATGTATGATGACTAACTCTGATAGACGGGGCTCCTCTCAGCAATGTAAAATTATAAGACAATTCCAAAAGACTCATGATGGCAAGAGATATCCATATCCAGAGAAAGAACTACAAATTTTGAATGAAGACTGAAGCAAACTACTTGCTCTCTCTCTTGTGTGTTTTGTTTTGTTTTGTCCCTTCTTTCTCATTGTTCACTCCATTGGTTATAACCTTTCTTTACAACTTGACTAAATTTTAATGTGAAAGTATTTGTAGAACCTATATTTGACTGAATGCTGCCATGAGAGGAGGAAGGGGGGGAGAAGAGGAAGGGAGAGAAAATTTAAAACTCAATGGATTGTAGAACCAAATGTTGTAAACTAAAAGTAAATAAATAAATTTAAATTAAAAAATAAATTCAGCGGATAGACTATATTAGTTTTCTAGATAGGAATAGGGGCTAGATCTGTAATTTTCTTGCTCTAGGGAATTCCCAGATGAAGAAACTCTCTTTACCAATGCAAGTCACCACCTTCTCTTCCACTTGTGGCCTTACAGAAATGATTAGAGCATTGAGAGTTTAAGTGATTTTTCTATGGTTACTTAACAAATATATGTCAGAAACAGGACTTAAACTATGCTTTCCTGACTTTAAGGGAAAAGCTCTGTCCATTAAGTTACATGACCTCTTTTACAAAGAATGCATAGAAAATATCATGGCAAAATTTTAGTTGACCTAATTGATTTACTATATCACACATAATATGTACTTCCTATATTATATGAAAAGGAGATATAATGTGTTCTTATTAAGCTGAAGTAACCAAAATTGTTGTTGTGTTTGTTCTTTGTTTTTGAAGAAGACCGTGACATCAGGAAAATGATGACATGATTTGCAGTTGACTTTGATTTGAGTGGGGGAGGGCTATGTAAAGTCACCAGCCTAACCTTTGTAACTAGTTATAATCTTTTTCAGAGATTTTACGTCCTCTGATTGGTAAGATGAATTTCTTTTTAATGTTAAATGTTTCATGTGACAGTTGGACTTTAATCTTTATTATCCTGCTTAGGATAAACATTCTTACCCATCCCTCCTTTTGCCCTTCTCTTTGCCCTCTTCATCCAAAAAAAAAAAAAAGTATGTTCAAAATAAAGAAGTTAAAAGAATCAACATAGAAGGCTTTCCTTAGTTGAACTTAAATAGTATATACTCCAAAGGTTGGTGGGATCACAAATAATGGTACAATTTAATCACTCTGAAACTTTTGTGACTAAGAAAGACAAAAGCAGGCCTCTGTGCTCCTTATTCATGTTTGCTTGGCAATCAATTGACACATCATTTAAGAAATGGACATGGATGGGGCTCCCAGAGTTCAGTCCTTTTTTAAAAACCATTTTCACAAAAGACAGGAAGTGAGATCCAGAAAAACTTAAGGAGATTCATTCAACCTAATGTGTCAGGCCAAGAGAAATTAAATTATTTATCTGACATATTCCAAGGAGTAAACAACCAATATGAAAATCTTAGGGCCAAACACTGCTTTAAAAAAATTATTTAGCATTTTTCCCAGTTCCATGTAAAAATCATTTTTGACATTCATTTTTAAAACTTTGAGTTTAAAATTCTCTCCCTTTCTCCCTCCCCAATCTGCCACATAGAGAAGACAAGCAATTTGATATAGGTTATACATGTGTAGTCAAGCAAAACATTTCCATATTATTCATGTTGTGAAAGAAAACATAGACCCCCCCCCCAAAAAAAAAAAAA
>JAQQSV010021622.1:0-10751 GCA_028646515.1 Pseudochirops corinnae | reverse complement strand
TTTCTATGATTTGTTGTTTGACCTACTCATTCTTTATTATTAGACAGTTTAATTGCCAAATACTTTTATGAAATTGTTTTCTTTAGTAAATTTTTTCTATTTTGTCAAATGTATTTTTAAAAGAACTGATTAATTTTTCTTCTACTTCTCTAATTTGTCTACTTAATTCCTTCTTCTGCTCTTTTAAGAAAGCCTTTTTGACTCAAGACAAGTACACATTCCCTTTTGATGTTTTAAATGTGGGTATATTGTCAGTTCTGTCCTTTTCCAAATTCACATTTTGATCTTCCCTTTACCCATAGTAAGAATATATGGTCTTTTCTGTTCTAATTTGCTTCTTGCTCATTGTGATTGTCTTTTTCCTGGCTTTTAAAATGGATCTCAGTCTCTGGGGCACAGTGATCCCTTCCCCATGCTTTTTTGTGGTGGGGACTAGTGGACTTGTTACTTACCTTGGGTGCTGTGTCCTCTGGTTCTGGCAATTAGCTGCTATATAATGCTGTAGCTTACCTGGTACTGAGTTGAAACTGATTGACATGTGCCAAGTTCAGGGATGTCTTTCTGTCCTTACCCATGGTTGTATTGAAGCTTGCAGCATGAGGTGTGCAGGAGGGGTGATCTCACCACTGGAGCTCTCATCCTAACCTAGGGCTACACTAGAACACAGGGTGTTAAGAGTCTGCCAATTCCACTGGCTGTGCAAAGGCATGCCTGGGGTCCTGGTGTTACTGCTTTCTGAGTCCACCTCTTTGGGGCTCAGGATCTCCCTTTGGTCTGCTGAGGTGGGACTTGCTGCTGGCTTGCTGGGATGCATTCTGTCCTGTACTGATTCCCTTCAACCGCAGCAAGAAGGACTTCTCTCATTAATACCCCTAGCCTGAAAATCTGAAAGACTGCTGTACTCTTTCTCTGTTTTTGATCCAATATTTTTCCTGGATCAACATCCTCTTGGTTTTTCAAGGTCAGCAAAGGAGAGTGAGAACACTTATTGTTCACTCCACCATCTTGGCTCCCAGAAATTCAAATCATTGTTTTCTATTAAACAAACAATATCAGAACTTCTCTTAGTGTTGGATTTGGGTCAAAGTAGTTGGATCTGCAACTGAGCATGAATGTGACCTTGGATCAGTGACAACTTCTCTGGACTTAAATTTCTTCATCCATAAAATCAAGGTCTGGTCTGGATGACTTCCAACAATCTTTTCATTTCTAAATCTGTAATTCTATGATACTTTACAATCATATCTCAGGAGTTATGCCACCTTCTGTGGCGGTAGTTATACCACTACTATACCACCATTATACCACTACTAATCAATAGCCAATGAAGTAGGATGGACAGGAAACAGGTGTTTATATTAGCACAAAAAACAAGTGCTGATCAATGTAGAGCAACTTTTTTTTTGAAAGATGAGATCACTTAGTGATTTGATACATCACAGCTTATAAAATCCTATATTTTATTTATAGTCTTTTTTTCTCATAGATGGGTAGCAGTTATTTTGTACCTATAGCCAGTGAAAGGAATTTCTCATATTCCAGTTGTTTTGAGAAATGGCTCATGGGAGGGGAGCCAAGACAGAAGAGTACAAGCAGGTAATTTCACAAGCTACTACCCCAACCACTTCTAATATCTGTAAATTATGACTCTAAACAAATTTTAGAGCTACAGAACCCACAAAGAGACAGAGAGAAACAAATCTCCCATTGAAGGCAGCCTGGCAGGCCAACAGGAAAGGTCTATTGCACTGAGCTGGGACCTGAGTGAAAATCCATGTGAGTAGCATGGGCCAGACCCAGGGTGGCCCCAACCAGCTGCCCAGACCAGCCAGAGCAAACTTTAGGAGAGTGAATCACCAGCAGCTATGGCAGTTTTCAGACTTCGCAATCCATAAACACCAAAGAGAAAGTAAAAAGTCAGTGGGGAACTCTGTTGGAACTGGGTTATGGAAGAGCAAGGTCCCCTTCCCCCAGGGCATGAAGTGTCAGAGGTGTGTGTGGTGGCTGAAGCTGCTACCCCATAATTCCCTCCAGAATTCCTGGTCTGCAAATTGTAGGGGGACTAAGTGACCATTCAGAGGGTAATTGCTCATGCTTTGACCTGCTTGGATCTGGGTTGCTGTCTTGAGTGGTGGTCCTTGGGTGAGAAACACCAGTGTGCCAGAGCTTTTGGTGGGTTTACAGAGGGTGCGCTCCTCAGACCTCTGACGACATTTGTGAAAACCTCAGCAATTTGGGACAAAGCTCTCTCTAATCTGGAAGTAGAGTTCTACTGTGGCAAAGAGCTCAAAAGTCAAGTAATTGGCTCAAAAGATGAGCAAGCAAAGGAAGCACAATCAAAAAACAGAATCCTTTTTTGGGGACAAAAAGGATGAAAACATGGAAGCAGAAGTCAACAAAGTCAAAACTCCTGCATCACAAGCTTCTAAAAACAATATAAATTGTTTACAGGCCATAGAGGAGCTCAAGAAAGATTTTGAAAATTAAGTAATAGAAGTAGAGGAAAAATTGGGAAGAGAAATAAGAATGATACAAGAAAATCATGAAAAGTGAACCAACAGCCTGCTAAAGAAGACCTAAAAAATACCAAAGAAAATTACACCTTAAAAAATAGGCCAACTCAAATGGCAACAGAGGCCAAAAAAGCCAAAGATGAGAAGAATACCTTAAAAACCTGAGTTGCCCAAATAGAAAAGAAATTTCAAAAACTCACCAAAGAGCATAACTCCTCAAAAATTAGACTGAAGCAAATAGAACCTAATGACTTTGTGAGAAAGCAGGATACTACAAAACAGAGCCAAACAAATGAAAAAAAAAATAGAAGGCAATGGGAAATATCTCATTGGAAAAACTACTTACATGGAAAATAGATCCAGGAGAGATCATTTAAGAATTATTGGACTACCTGAAAGCCATGATTTAAAAAAAGAGCCTAGAAATCATCCTTCAAGAAATTCTTAAGGAAAATTGCCCTGTTATTCTAGAACCAGAGGGCAAAATAGAAATTGAAATAATTCAGTGATCACCTCTTAAAAAGATCCCAAAAATAAAACTCCTAGGAGAGATAGCTCACATACCATAACAATTTTTAATTATTTTATTTTCCATAGATGGAAAAAATGAAAGAGGGCAGAGAACCATTCATATGGTCACTCAAGATGAAAAAAAAGAAAACAAAAACAAATAAACAAAGATATATCTGCATCCAAATAGGTCTTAATTTTATTCTTTTTGGCAATCTCAGCACACTCCTCCTTCTATAGAACCATCACCATAGGTATGAATAAATATTACACAATGTGGAATTCAGTATTTCCTTTTACTGTTTCTAAAATTATCTCTGTACCAAGTGTGGTTACATACATTTGTAGTTCCTGTTATTGAAGGAGATTAAAGATGGTGAAAAGCTTGAATTTGGGAAGTTCTAACCTCTTTAGGGCTAAAACTGATCAAGTCATAGCACTAAGTCAGATGCTAATGTGGTGAGGCTGAGGGAACCAGAGGTCCACCAGGTTGTCTAAGTATGAGTGAACATGATGAGGTAGGAAGATCAGAACAGTTTGAAGCCTCCAGACTCATCAGCATTGGAATCAGACCTGCCAACAGTGACAGCATTTTTCAACCTAGCAAGATAAACCAAATAATAATAACAACAATGATCATCATCCTCATCCTCATCACCATATCTCCCTCAAATTATTAGTAGCAGCATCTTGGTTGTAATATCATAAGACTTCATGAGCAAATTTATGTTAATTTAAAAATGCCTGTAACAATTTCACAAAATCACAGGTTTTACGTAGGAAAGAGCCTTAAAGATCACTTAGGAGTCAGGATAGTATAGTGTGGTGCATAGAGTATTGGACTGGGAATTCAACTTCTGACTCTGTACTTATTAGGTAGGTTTCATTGTGTTGTTTGCCATAACCACCACTCAGATCCATTTTCCTTATCTGTCAAATAGTATTATAGTAATTTTAAATTTCATTTTATTCTTTTTTTAAAATTCATACTCAGGGCCATTCCTTCTGCAAGTTTTTTTTTCATATTAAAAGTTTGTATACAATTAATATTAACCTCAGCAAACCAAAACCTGATTCCTGGAAAAATAGTGCTAAATGAAAAGTGCTTTCTTTGCATTCCTTTGATAAAAACCAAAGGGAAGTTTGGGATCCCAAAAGTAATTTAGTTGTTTGTTAGGTCCCCTTGCTAATTGTGTAAGGAAGGATTTTCCAGACACCAGCTTTTGCCATTACCTTGGTGTTATATAAATTTTGCCCTCAATCAGTCCATCATAAGCCTCTAATTGTAACTTAATCTGTGACCTTCCTTAGTTTACTTTTAAATTCTATTTAAGTAGGTTCGCTTTCTTTGAGGATGTATAAGATAGTGAATTTCCTTAAGTTTATTCAACATTTATGGCATAGAAGGAAGCATGTAATTATGAATCTGTCTTTTCCTCAACATTTATGACCATGGAGGAATACACAAGATTGCAATATGTAATATAATTATTTATTTTTCACTCTGATGTGCTTTTGTCTATACAAAGCTCTTGTTAGAATCTTCACTCAGGTTTGTTTATTTATTTATTTGTTTATCTATTCATTCATTTACTTATTTATTTAGTCCAAGTTCTGATTATATGCTTTAGCACAAAAAAACCTAGCTTTTACCTCTATAATTTTTGCATTTAGAGTAGATAAATATTGGCAACGTTTACCTACCACATGAATTCAGAAAAGGAGATATTTTTCCCACAATGGGGATAAAAGTGGTCATAATAAGTGCTTCAACACCGCATAAATCCTACAAATGACAATTTAGCCCAACCCCTATCTGAAAAGGAATCTCTTGTTTGGATTTTTATATAGTAACTTGGTTTCTCATAAAGTCATTAACTTCTATTTGTTCCAATCTAATTTTGAAGGGATCATTTTCTTCAGTGAGCTTTTTGAAATTCTTTTTCCACCTGACCAATTCTACTTTTTAAGGCATTCTCTCCTCATTAGCCTTTTGGACTTCTTTTGCCATGTGAGTTAGTCTATTTTTTAAGGTGTTATTTTCTTCAACCAGGCTGTTGACTCATTTTTTCATGATTTTCTTGCATCATTCTCATTTCTCTCTCTAATTTTTCCTCTATTTCTCTTAGGTGATTTTCAAAATCCTTCTTGAGCTCATCCATGGCCTGTGACCAATTCATATTTTTCTTGAAGGCTTTTGATGCAAGAGTTTTCATTTTCTTTTCTTCTGGTTCTATGTTTTGATCTTCTTTGTCTCCTCCCCCCAAAAAAAAGATTCTAAAGTCTGATTACACTTCCTCTGTTTGCTTATCTTTCTAGTCACTTACATGACTTTTGAGCTCTTTGCCATGGTAGAACTCTGCTTCAAGAGAGGAGAGTGCTATATCCCAAATTTCTGGGGTTTTGGGCAACAGTTGTCAGAGCTGTTGTCAGAGCTATAAGGAGGGCACCCTCTCTACAGTCATCAGAAGCTCTGCCACACTAGCGCTCCTCACCTCAGAACCACCACCCAAGACTGCAACCCCCATCCAAGCAGGTCAAAACAAAGATAATTATCCTGTGAATTGTTGCTTGATACCCCTATGATATGTAGGACCAGTATTCAAGAAGCAGCCACATGACAGTAAGTGCAGTCACCAACACATCCACCACTTCTAGGGCAGGGACCAGACCTTGCTCTTCTCTCACCCAGTTCCAAGAGAGTTGCCCACTGAACTTTTACTTTCTCTTTAGCCATTATGACTTGAGAAATCTGTAAACTGCCACAGCTGCCAGTGATTCATTCTCCTGAAGTCTGCTCAGGTGGTTCTGTGCCACAGGTACGGACCCCCCCAGGGTCTGGACTGGCATAGTTCACATAGGACTGCTCTCTGCTCCCAGCTCAGTCTGATAGACCCTTTCTATAATAATAATAATAATAATAATAATAATAATAATAATAATAATAATAATAATAATAATAATAATAATATATTTTAAATATATGAAAATAAATTTATTTTTAAAATATAATAAAAATATAATAATAATAATAAAATATTATCAAACACATTTCCAATACCCAGGTTTTTGATAAGGGTAAGAAAATACTGTCAAGTACATTTCCAATACCCAATACCCAGTTAACACCTGCCAGGCTGCCTTCTGTGGCAGATTTGTTTCTCTTTGTCACTTTGTAGATTCTGTAACTCTAAAATTTGTATAGAATTATTTTTTACAGGTATTGGAGGTGCTTAGAGTGGGAGCTCAAGAAATTTACTGCTTTTTCTCCTCCGCATCTTGGCTCCACTCTCGTGAAAAGAAATCTCTCTTCAAAATTTGCTGTCACAAACTTTCAGCCTCTATTTACATATCTCTTAGCAATGGCCAACTCTTCGGGTAGAAGACAACTAATTTCATTAAACCACAGTACTCATTGTTAGGAAGATCTAGCAGATACCAAACCTAAATGGGTCTTCAGACAATCTCTTTTGCTTCTAGTTCTCCACTCTGGACCAAATGGAACATTTTTAATATCTCTTCCTCACAGTTGCACTTCAGATACTCATGACAATAAAGACATCTCCAAGTCTCATCTTCTCCAGGCTGAACAATCATTGTTCCTTCTGGAATCCTTCTTTGTTGTAGTTATCAATCTCATCACCATCCTCTTAACTTTTATTTTTCTGCTTTTCCCCTGTTTCCCTTTTTTCTCAGTCATTAGGTTTTTTCCCCTCCTTATTATATTTCTTTCTCTCTCTCTACCTGCTAACTCCTTACTGCTCTTTGTTCTACCCTTTCTACCCTTATTCATTCTCATCTTCCTGTTTGTTTTATTCTTTTCTTCCCTTCTCTTCTTTTTTCTCTTCTTTGTCTTCTTTTTTTCTTCTATTTTCTCTTTCCCTTTCTAGTTTCTCAAATCAGAGGGAAATTCTCATTCCCCTTGACCTACTTTCCCCCTTTCTACACTTTCAATTTAATTTTGTCTTTTACAAGATAGAATTATTAGAACTGTACATAGCATCCCAGTTTCAGATGTGCTATGGTTTTTGATAAGGGTAAGAAAATATTATCAAATACATTTCCAATACCCAGTCCTTCAAAATTTACCAGTTCTTTTTGGTCAAAGAAGCATATTTGACACACATTTTCAAGGAATTGCCTACAAACACCATTTTTAGGGTTGTAAATGATAGCTTTGAATCTGAAATCAAGTCACTTCTTCAACACATTCAAGCTGCAAAATCCCAGGCAAGGCACTTAACCTCTCACTGCTCTAGAAATGTCTCCAAGGCTTTAAGCTACATTGGTAAAGGGTGTTTTGACACTAGAAACTTCCTCCACCTATTGCATATTTGAACTGAAAATTAAAAAAAAAAATTAATATCATTAAGTCCTTATTTTATATGTACTACCTAATTTACCTTCAGAGAAACGCACAACTCCTTCCAAAAGTGCATCTGTTTACTTTTCCTCACATTCCCATAGTGTATATCCCCCTACTTCTGTATCTCATGCCTGTTAACTTGGATTGAAAGAATCTCCAGCAAAAGACTTTTTGTGTTAACTGACCTGATCACCTATTTTCTGGAAGCCAAACTTAAGCCTTTTTGCATAGTTGTTATATGATATATTGATGTTTTCATAGTCTATTCTCATTATCTTCTCCCTATGTGAACAGTGTGGCCTGTGGGATTCTGCCTTAAAATTTAAGAGTAGTAATAAAATGTTTGGTTTTAATGAAAAGTTGCAGTAAGGGGTAATTCTCATCTGACCCTTTTTTCCTGTATTCTGCTCTAAGGTTCTCATTTTTAATGGTGTGAATGTTTTTTACAACATAGCAAAGGTTACAAGAACACTTTGCATATACTTCAAGTGCAGTATCACGAGTTATTAAACCATAAATTTAATCTCTTTCCTACTAGCAGGATGACAAAATGCTTTCATTCTGGCAAGATTGCCCATGAATAGTGTCTCTCTGGTATATTTCTTATGAGGAAAATTGAAAAAAAATCTCTTCAGGTAGTTTTCAGATATCCAAAAAACTTATATTCCCCAATTTCTCCAAAGCAGCAAAAAGACCATATAAATTAGGACAAGTGAGTAACTAGAATTCTTTTTCTTTTACTTTTTCTTCATGTATTGTTTCATATTGTTTTATTTTTGAACACAGTCGTATCCACTTCCCTAACCAATGAACTCTCCCTTGTAGCAAATATTGGGTGTAGGGAGCCTGGTCAGTAAGCTCAATACCAATGACATTTTGCAGAGTGCATCAGCATGCTCAGCTAATATAAATCCCCAATGGAATGGGATTCTGAGAGAAGTATGATAGAATATAATGGAAACATTTAGGGAGACTTAGGATCATGTATAGACAATTTGAAACTGGTTTCTTCTGTAGTATGGTGTTATAGGGTGTACTGCAGAAGGCTAATCACATGATGAATAGAAGACTCTTTGATTGGACATGGAGGTATTAAAAAGGGCATCAGTCAGCCTTCTCTTTCTCTCTTGTTTGGACCTCTTCACATTATTTTGACTCCTTCTCGAAGCTATCTAGTGCTAGACAATGCTGTATGAAGAAAGATCCTTGGCCTTCTCCATGTTAGCACAACATGTGACCTTGTAAATATAGGTTCCACTTCCTTGTCCAAACATATAATCTTTTGTTTTAGGTGGAAAAATTTTATATGGAGGTTATGATCTTGATGATTTTCAAAGATCAGGAAAGCTTTTTATTTGTGAGTTCAAGAGTTAAGTCCATGCAATTTTTTTTTTCTCTTAGCTTAGCGCTAAATGACATGAAAAGTACACGTCAGGATCCAACACAGTGGTAGCTGAGATGAGGATTCACGCAATATTCATTGATGCCATGTTTGGTACCAATGTTATGTACCAATTATTCTAAGAGTGATACGATTCTCTTTAGAACCTCAGATGGTATATAGAAGAATGTGACTCCAAGGTTTTGGGAGAAAACACTTGTACTTTTACTGTTGTGTCTTTAAAGTCAAAATCACTTTTTAAAACCTAAGAGATGTTAAACAGTTTATAGAACTAGGTCATTAGTCACTGGTGGCTAATTGTAGGGGTACTCAGAGACATATTCACTATTTAAAAATCTAGTTATTACATCTCACCATTTGGGTTTTAGGTGTATCCCACAATGGAAGTATGTGTGTGTGTATTTATATATGTATACATGTATGCACTAAAGCTGGACTACTCTCTCCAGAGACTTAGACTGTATAGAGAAAGCTGTAACACCAAGATCAGCAAGTATAACACAGTATATAGAGTGTTTAAGGCCCTTAGTCTCTTACCTAATCTAAGAATAGGGGGCAGATGCAAATGAAATTTTAATATTCACAAATTATACTTTCTCTTTTTCTCTTTTTAAATTTTTTATATTCTTATTTGTTTGTTTACTTTTTGTTTACAATATTTAGTTCCACAATCACTTGAGTTTCAAATTTTCTCCCTTCCCTCTCTCCCTCACCCCCATGGTGGCATGCAATCAAGTATAGGATCTGCAAATACTTTCACATTGGACATTAATCTGGCTGTAAGGAAGAGTTGTAACCGATGGAATGAACAGTGAGAAAGAGGAAACAAAACCAAACATGGGGTAAAAAAGAGAGCATGTAATTTGCTTCAGTCTGCATTTAAACTCTATTCTTTCTAGATCTTTCTCTGAGTGCAGACATCTACTTCCATCCTGAGTCTTTTAGAGTTGTCTTATAACCTTGCATTGCTGAGAAGAGTCTAGTTTATCAAAGCTGGTCATCACTCATACATTGTGTCTGTCATTGTGTACAAATTTCTCCTGGTTCTGTTCTTCTCACTTAGCATCAGTTTATATAAACCTCTCAGGGGGTGGAGCCAAGATGACAGCATAGGAGCAGCAACATATCACAGCTCTCACATAGCCACCACAACATACCCATAAAATATGACTCTAAACTACTCCTACAACTCCAAAACGCACACAAATATACTTTCCACTAAAGTCAGCTCAGCTACGAGGAACCATATCAGCACTGCGAACCAAAATCATACAGGCCTGAAGCCCTGGCTGGGCCCCTTGGGGGGGGGGGGAAGGAAGGGGAGGACTGGATGAGAGGAGCCAAGGAGCCTCAGATTAGCATCAGCTGAGAGCAACATTCAGAACTAGGCCAGTGGAGCTTGCAAAATCGAGGTAGAAAAGCGGTACGGCCGAAAGGCCTCCAGGGATGGAAAGTGAAAGGCAGAGGTTTTGCACCTGCCTCCGCATTGCAGCTTCTGCGCCTGCAGCCTGCACACAGCAGGGGGACTAAGTGATCATTCAGAGGCCAAGTGCTTTCACCTTGAGCAGCCTGGATACGGATAGCAGTCTTGGGCCTCGGTCCTGTAGTCTTCATTATTCAGTGAGCAAGAAGTAAGTAGGAAAGGGACCCAGCACCTTCCTGAGAGCTACAGCAGCCGGGAGGACTCCAGTGATTTGAGACAGAGCTTTTCCTTCTGGAAGCAGAGCCCCACAGAGATTTAAAAAAAAAAATCACGGACTGACCAACCATAAGTAAGAATAAGCATAAGAAGCAAAGCAAGAACAGCAACCAAATCCTAGATTCCTTTTTTGGGGAAAAGAAAGATCATGACAAAGAGAGGGAGGAGGAGAGTTCAGCCAGAGCTCCCCCACCAGGGGCCTCCAATAAACATGGAAAATGCCTTAAAGCTAGAGATGAGCTGAAGAAGGACTTTGAAAAC
>JAQQSV010021621.1:0-10751 GCA_028646515.1 Pseudochirops corinnae | reverse complement strand
CCCCTCTTTCCCCCACCCACCGCTCCAAAACAGCCATCCCAGTGTGTCCCCTCTCCCCCACTCTATTCTCTCCTATGTCACTTTTCGGTAGGGCAGGATGGGTCTCCCCACCACAGTGCCTGTGTATCTCAAGTTCCAGTTGGATGTAGTCAATAATACATATAACAATTTTTAAAAGAAAAAAAAAGGAAGAAGAAAAACCATCAGCAAAACTCTCCAATGCATTCAAAAAAATTCAAAATATATGTGGTGTCAGGGGCATGTAGACCTTTTACCTGTGGAAAGGCATTTTAGGTGGAAGGTGTCTTCTCATTTCTGTCAGTCAATCAGTCAGTCAACTTGCATTTGTGAAATGCCTAAGGTACTTTGCTAAGTGCTGGAGATGCAAAGAAGGAAGAAAAAGACAATCCCATTCTCAAGGAGCTCACGTTGTAGAGGGGAGAGGAACAGCACAAGAACTTCGATGGACAAACAAGCCCTATTTGGGATAAATAGGAAGTCACCAAGGGGAGGTGTCAGAATGAAGAGGGCTTGGGAAAGGCTTCCTGGAAAAGCCAGGAGGAGGAAGAGCCTTTTAGGCTTGGGGACAGTCAGGGAGGATGCCCGGAGGGGAGACAAGGAGTGTCTTATTCATGGAACAAACCTGGTGATGGGAATAAGGTGGAAAAAGACTGAAAAGGGACCAGGGGCAAGGATGAAGGGATTTGAAGGCCAAGCAGAATTTTGTGTGGGATCTTGGAGGCAACAGGAGCCACTAGAGTTCATCTGAGTAGGGGGCAGCAGGGTCAGACCAGCACTTTAAGAATGTCTCTTCTTAGGGTCTGTGCTTGTTTGTAATTTTGAAACATTCATTTTCAATTGTGACAAAGTCCACCCCGGCACAGGCAAAGCAGAATATTGCAAAATCATAAGGGAACAAATCTGAGAAGAAACATGAGAAAGTACATCCCTTCACTTCCTCTGCAGAGGTCAGTGCCCACAGGTGGGGATTACTGCATATCATAGCATGTTTTTCATTGCTTTGGTTGGTTTGGCTGACTTTTCCCCTTCCCTTTCTAAAAAATTATTTTTTTAAATAAAAGATAACTCTTTGGAAGGGGATGGGGGAAGAAATTCAGGGAAATCTTGTCAATACAAAAGCAAAAGCTAACAGTAAAAAAAATTGTTTAAAAAAAAAAAAGCCCATAGCCTTGCTTTCCAAATGAACTGGTCTGGAAGCAGGTCGACTTAGTAGGTGTAAAAAAGGAGCCAAATTTGCAGTCAGAGGACCTGGATTCCAATTTAGACTCTTATTTGTCAGTGTGACATATTACAGCCTCCCTCTAGGTCAGTGACTCCCCCCTATCTGGGCCTCAGTTTCCTCAGCTGTAAAATGAAAGGGTTGGACTGGATGCATTCTAGGGTCTCTTCCCACTCTCGATCTATGAACATATGAGATCTGTTATCCTGTTATCATAATTCAGGAATAGAGGCAGAGACCACACAATTATGAACTTGTAGGAAAAGCCTTAGGAGGATGAGGCTGAGGAACAGGGCTGGGGTCTGGGGAAGTGGGTGAGAACAGCTCCAAATCTTCTCTAACCCTGCCTAAGAGTCAGAATCCCAGAAAGTCCTGCTGTGATTCCTGCAAGTCGGGGAGTAGAAGCACCTGGAGGGCAGGGATTACTTAATTTATGTATCTTTGTTTCAAAGTGCCCAGTGTGCTGTCATTATCTGACGTGGAATTGTTTTGATGTAAATTGGTCCCAATTTAATGAGACTGGCCTTTGGGGCTGGGGAAAGTTAGATGTTCCAGGGAAGGCCCTCCCTTCCTCCATCCTAAGCAAATATTTCCTTCCACTCCCCAGCATTCTTCCTCTGCTTGATTAGCTAGAGCCCTGGGATCATAGTGTCTTAAGATTTAGAGGCCTAAGAAAGCTTCAAGGTCACCTAGTCCAACACCATCATTTTAGGAATGAAGGTGTGGAGCAGTAGAAAGGAAGTGACTGCTCCAGGGTAATGTGGGCCCTAAGTGGTAGAACCAGAATCATATTTTCTTCCACTTTCATGGCTGTTTGGTGTCCAAAGCCCTTCTTAACCTGGACCCTGCTGCCTTTCCAGTCTCTTCCCTCTTTCCTTCCAATATGAGCTCTTTAATCCAGTGACACTGATCTCCTGGCTGTTCTACCAACAAGACACTCCATCTCTTGGTTCAGAGTGTTCTCCTCCTGCCTGGAAGGCTCTCTCTCCTCTGATTCAACTCCTGACCTGACTGCTGACTTCCTTTAAGGCCCTACTATAATCCTGCCTTCCACCAGAAGCCTTCCCCAACATGTCTTAATCTCAGGGCCTTCACTTTGTTAATTATTGCCTCCTTATCCTGTATAGAAGTTGCTGTGTATATTTCCATTTCCACAGTGCCTGGGACCCAGTAAGTACTTAAGAAACATTTGTTGAATTGAATTAAACATGGTATGTACTGTCTCAGTCACTCAGTAAATATTTATTAAGCACCTGTGAAGGTGCCAAGCATTGTGTCCATCAGTTTTCTGGTCCTTGGTTCAAATCCAGGCTCTGCCTCTTACCACCCAACGAACCTTGGGTAATAATGATTCCACAAACTCTTATGAATTTCCACTGTGGCTATGGAAACACGCAGACAAATCCGCAAGTCAACATGGATTTTTAAGCACATTGTCGTCACCAGACACTGAGCTGAATAGCAGGGTTCATATGAAGAGAAGCAAAGAAAACTAGTTTCTGCTCTCAAGAAATGCACTGTCAAGCTGGTGGAGGTCTGTCTATTGTCAACCTTTAGTAAGTTCATTCATAGAGAGACAAATCAAATGAGTCTGAATATGAGTGTTTATTTCTCTCAAAGCTTGTGAAAAATGCATATAGACACACCCACGGGAGCTCCTCATGAGACAACGAACTCAAAGACAGACAGACAAAGCAGACATTCTATATTCAGAGCAATCTCCTCTCACCCCTGCCTGCCTCCCTAACTGGCTCAGGATGACCATGTTGGCCAAAATTATTGTCTCCATGTGGTTAACCATGATATGAGAAAGAATTTCTGAAGTGAATAGTTTGTAAATAAAATTAGACAAGATAATTGATAAAGTATCCATTGAAATTATAATCCCAGGGTATTTCTGTTTCCTTTACCATTAATATGACATAACATAGTATATATCCATAAATACTTAACATAAGAAAAGTTCCATTATTCAAGGTAGTGTCTGGTTAAGACACCTTGTCTTTGGTAGTCATTAACAGAGGAATGCTCTGGTTGGCTTCATCTGGCCTTGTAGTGTTGACAGAGGAAGGGGCATTTTGAGTTCACTCAAACAGCAAGGCATGTCTGTTGTGCCAGAAAATGCAAAACAGTATGGTAGATTAAGATCGGAGTGGGTCAAAATGCCTCTCCTGACTTTAGAGAGTGTATGTGTGTGTGCATGTATGTGAGTGTGTGCAAGTACATGTATGTGTGCGAATGTATGTGAGTGTGTGTAAGTGTATGTGTGACTTGACCTTGTTTCTTCTAGGAAGCCATCGTCCAACATGGAAACCCAAAAGCTTTGTCCATTAGAGTCACGTCCCTGCACAGTGTTTCACTCTGTACCTTATGCCTTTCCTACAGTATCTTCAGAGAGATGCCAGGGATATAGAATGGAGCAGGCCTGGGTAAAGGGGCCTAATGCTGAGGCAGCTCCCCATCTTAATGAAAGTTAGTCTGTTCTACCTGGGAGCACTGAGAGTTCAGTGATTTGCTTTCATGTGTCTGAGGATGGGCTTGAACCTAGGTTTCCCTGGTTCCAAGGCTAGCTCTCTGTCCTCTGTGTCATGAGCACCATGATTGTCACGATTTATAGGTTTAATAAAAAAGGAAAGCCAGAGGCCCAGGGTGTTACCACAGGGTATGTAGTCATGCAGGGCTAAAGCATGGACCAGAAACCTAGTCTCCTTACTTCTATCCTTGGCCTTAGCTAACCTTTGCTCACTTTCTGTCATTCTCAATAAATTCCCTGCCCCTCACTCTTTCCTGTTCTTTTTTTTTCTTTAATAGTGAATTTTTCTTCCAGTTACAATCCTGTTCTCTTTCTAGGGTATCAGTGGGGTCCTGCTGGTCTTCACTTTCTTGGAATTCATCATCATCATCTCCCTTTCAGGATTTGGATGTCATGTGACCTGTTGTAACCAGGGTGCAGTAAGTGCCTGATGCCACATGGCACCCATAATCCCACGGGCCTTGTCCTTTGAGATGCAGGCAGAGGGCTGGACTGGACATGAAGGAAGCTGTGTAAGCTTCAGAGGGAGAATCTAAGGAAGGCCCACCTTCTCTGGGATACATTCCCCTCCTGAGTTACTGGTTTCTTTACCTCCTATACCCTGGGCATCATAGCCTATTGCCCAGATGGGATACTAATTCACAGGTCCATGCTAAGCAGTGGGCATCTGATAGCTATTTTGATGCTTCCTTATCACAAAAAGTCATCATCTCTTCTTTGCTGAAGCAGGCCCAACATCCCTGTGGAGGAGAAGGGCAGGAGAGGAAGAGTCCTCCATTTGCTCCAAAGAGAAGAAGCAGGGGACCAGCCAGGGAGGAACTGGGCAGAGGGGATGGCAGGCTGGTTGGGTTTGTGCTGGGAAGCTGGAGCTGGGGGAGGGAGGAAGCATTCCCTGCAGCTGCCTGCCAATGCCAGCCTCCTCAGACCTTCCAGTCAGAGACATAAGGGATTGGTTTCTGTTGACTGTGCAGGTCACCCTCATGATGCCTTTCTCTCCCTGTGTGGAAGAAGCCCCAATTGCTGAGAGCCCCAAAGAAGGGTTGGTGATTCAGGGCTCAGTTGCTGATGAGAACAAGTTCCTGGGAAGCCATCCTGATCATGGCATTTGAACAATGTGCTTCCTCATCTCCGTGGATGGTACTTTCTTAGAATGGATATTTCTCAGCTAAAGACAGGAAAATTACTAAATTTTCCTGAAAGTCTTTGATAAAAGAGCAGCCTCAGTCTTGGGTATGGGCTCTTTCTTACTTCCTTTTCCTAGCACAGGAACACTCCACTAATCTCTTCAAGGCTGTCACCAGACAGCATCAGCAGAATCTTCAGTGCATTACCCTCCTCTTCAGTTTCCCCTAAGCATTATACACTGGCAGGATGCTGAGGGTCAGAATCACACAGGGGCAGAAGGAGGAAGGAAGATGTATGGATTTAAAATGGAAAGAGACCATTAGATTACATTGAGTATATACTCCCTCTTACTTTGTAGATAAGGAAACTGACACCCAAAGAGGAAAAGTGACTAGCTCCGGGTCACACGACCAGTAATTAGCACAGCTGGGATTGAATCTTTGATTCCAAGGAAGTATTCTTTCCTCTACAGCACAGTCCCTTCCATAGAGATGAAGGGGAACAAAGAGGGGCATAAGGAAAGTTTTATAGCCTTGGGAACTTTCTGCTACCATTACTGGCAGAAGGGAGGCCCATGGTTCTCCACCAAAATCCTGGGATCCATATCCTCTACTCTTGTATCTGCTCTGCCTCATCCCTGTCCAGGGATGACCCCTGGCAGGAAGATGTGACAATAATGCAATATTCACAACACCCACGGTGGTTATTAATATGCTGGTATAGTTGTGAATCACAAAATGTAGCAAACTCTTCACATGGAGGGCAGAACTAAAGCCTTTATTCAAATACCAGAAAATCAAGTCCCAGAACCAGAAATCCAAAGTCATTACAATAGTCACAAAGTTGATACACATGGTTAATGCAGTGAACACCCACATTCCCAAGCCTTCACAATAGAACAGGCTCCCTCATGCAGGGATCCCTCTCTCACTCAAGATAGCTCCTCAGCCTGGTTCTTGGAAGTTCTTGGTAAAAGCTGCAGAAGGAGGATCTCAGCAAAAAGGTGCAGTCTCCAGGTGGTCACCAGAGAAAAATCTGGCTGTTCTGCTGGTTCTCTTCCTTATATACAGTATAGCTCCTCCCTGTTCTGCCCCCTCCTGTTAAGGTATTAACTACTCCCAAAGTGTTAACTACTTCTGCTTTAGATAAATAGCTTAAACAAGGTGTTAACTTGAAGTAAGGTGCTAAGTGCCTGTTTCTTAAGTGCCAATGCAAAAGGGCATGGAAGATCTTCAGATTCCATTAACATTACAGGAGACAGATCAAGACACCCACCAAGTGCTAGACTTCCTTCTCTGGGGAACTCTGCTAAAGCGTCATTTTTGGTTTAAGCCCAAACATACTCACTTCATTGACAGGCTTAACTTAAATCATTGTTTAGTTCAATGATCCTGCCTTGCATGCTCAGGGCAAGACCGCAGAAAATGTGCCTACTTCTGTTTTCCTCAGAGAAATCAGAAGCCAATGGTTCCTGGCCCCAGGTCCTTCCCTTGGTCCAGCACTGAATCTACTTCTGTTCCAGATGCCTGATTCCCAGCTGACCTTGATCACTTGTCTCATAGAACTTCTCAGAACTCAGTTCTCCAGGACTCTAAGCAGACCTCATCCTGCTCAGATGCACTGAGCTTGACCTGCTTCAGAAATGCTTTCACCCTCTTCTGCATCTTCCTCAGTGTCTCACACTTTTTTCACAACTGTCCAACACAGGGTCTGGCACATAGGAGGGGCTTAATAAATGTTTGTTGATTGACTGCTTAATTGACTAAACTGCCCCAGGCCCAGACTCCCTGGTTCTCATACTTCTCCTTAGGAGCTTTGGGATGAGCTCTTGATGCCTGTCCCTTTCTAACAGAACCCCAGGGGTTCCTCTAGAGTACGAGGGGGTCTCTGCTTTCCTCTCTTCTGCCTCTAAACAAAAAGGGTTGAAGCCCACAGGTCTCTGATTTTGCCCCTTGGGGTCAGTTTGGAAACAGGCTCTCTCGGGCTCCTCCTAACCTCCCCATCCCTTCAGCTGGAAGGGGTGGAGTTGAGCCTCTAGGACAAGCACATCCCAGCTCCCAGGACCACCAGGGATAGCAATCAGCTCATTGTTCTAGGGTAAAATGAAATAAAGTTCAAGTGCTAGGGTTCTACTTGGGAAAGTTATTCAACATCTAGCTTTTGCTAGACCTGATTGCCCCCAGGGAGGTTTCCCTTTGTTTGCTTCTTTGTGGCAGTTCAGGTTAAGTGACTTGCCCAGGGTCACACAACCAGTAAGTGTCTGAGGTCTGATTTGAACTCAAGTCTTCCTGACCCCAGGGATGGTACTCTATTCCTTGCACCACATAGCTGGCCCTTCAGGGAGATCTTTTACATTCCTAGAGCCAGATCTGCAGAGTCCTAAAGGGATCTTCCATGACATACAAAACCATTTAGGCCCATCCTCCCATGCACTCTCTGCTACAGGTAGCAACATGTCAGCAGAAAAGGTGAGGAAACCCATCTATAAAAAGAGAATCAGGCTTCTAAAATACCATCAGTGGTGGAGAAAGGAAAAAAAAAACACATTAGATTTTTTTCATTTCTGTCTAAATGGATGGAGGGAGGAGGGAAAGGGAAGAGATTCCCCCCAACTACTGGGCTTTGGAAGCCTGAAGGGTGGAGAGTTCTCCATCACTTAGCCCTTCTTCCAGTTGGACTGGTGGCCCAAGACATGGTCTGATTGCTTTTCACCGCATCAAACAGTCTCCCTTCCTTCTCTGGCTCCAACTTCCACCCCAGCCTTGCTGCCTGCCAGCCCAGCTCCTTCTGCTAAGTCTCCTACCACATCTTATGCCCCCAGTACCAAATCACTTCCATTCTTGTGTTTCCTGCATCTTTTTTTATATGAAGAGGGGCATGGTAGAAAGATACTTATTACACAAAAATCATCAAAACCAATCCTATCGTTTCATGGGGGAGAAAACTGAACCGCAGATGGTAGTAAGAGGCACGGTTAGAGAGGGTCTGAGACAGGTAACTGAGGGGCCAGTTTGTTAAATATCATTTCCTGCTATTTCCTTGTCCTCACTCTCTGCATTTGACCCTAAGATGCTCTGAGAAATACAACCTTATTAGGCACTTCCAGGAGGCTTTTTGCATGAAAACAAGAAGTGAGAAATATTCTTTATGGCATAAAGGATGTGAAAGAGCCCAGCAAACTCCTACATCTGGGTTTCTCCTTTTTTTGTTGTACATATTAAATTCCAATAGTAGAGAAAGTTTAGCAGAAGGTTTATAGCGATCAAATTTCATGGAAGAATGAGAAGGATTTTGGAAATCTAACAACCCCAAACTAACCACTCCCAAATGATTCAGCAGATCTGAAAACCTATCATAAATAAAAATTTGGTGATAGGAATTCAAATTGGAAGGAATCTTAAAGATCCTCTTATTCAAGTACTTCTTTTAACAGTGGGAATTAGAGGTCACATATATAGCAGAACTGCAATTTAAACACAAGTTCAATTGCTTCAAATCTGAATTCTTTGGCAAAGATACTGGAGCATTTTGCCATTTCCTTATCCAGCTCATTTACAGGTGAGGAAACTGAGGCAAATAGGGTAAGGAAGGGACATACCCAGGATCCCACAACTTACTAATTGTGACCAAGGATAGATTTGAACTCAGGTTTTCCTGACTCCAGGCCTGGTGTTCTATCCACTGAGACACCTAGCTATCCCTTATAAAGAGTAGGCAGATACTTTTTCTTTTTAAAAATTTATTTACTGAATTGAACTAAGAGGAAGCATGGTACAATGGATAGAGAGATAGTCTTTGGGTCGAAAAAACTTAATTTAGATCCCATCTCTAGCATTTACTTGCTATGTGACCTGGGCAAGCCATTTCATCTTGGAGCTTCAACTTCTTCATGTGTAAAATATGAGGCAATGGATAGGGTGCTGAACCTGGAATCAGGAAGACCTGAGACCCGAGTTCAAATTCTGCACTGACTGTGTGATTGATAGTAAGTCACTTAACCTCTGCCTTCCTCAGTTTCCTTATCTGTAAAATGGGTATAATAATAGTACCTACCTCCAAGGGGTTGTTGTAAGAATCAAATGAGATAAGGTTTGTAAAGCACTTTGCAAATCTCAACTTTTTTTTTTTAAATAAATGCTAGCTACTGTTATTAAAAATGAGGATGATAATGCTTGTACCTACCTCACAGGCTATCTGGTGGCATGTAAAGTGTTCTTATATAAGTAATTTCTTTATCTTTAGTCTTCACATTCACTTCTATAAGTTGTAAATTTTCTCAATTTTCCCCTCCTTCCTTTCCTCCCCCTTTCCTAGGATTTTGTGCAATCTGATATAGGCTCTACTTACACATTCATATTAAGCATATTATGTAAGGCATTTTTAAAAGAACTCTATAAATGTCATAATAAATTAAGAGGCCATCTTGAAAAAAAAATTTATTTACTATTAGTTTACAATATTCAGTTCCACAAGTTTTTGAGTTCCAAATTTTCTCCTCCCCTCCCATTCCATGGCAGCATGCGATCTAATATAGGTTCTACATATACCTTCACATTAAATATTAGTCAAGTTGTTAATAATTATAATAATAATTAATAAATATAACCAATGGAAGGAATAATGAGGAAGAAAAAAGAAAACAAAATGAAAAAGAGAGAGAGCAAGTAGTTTGCTTCCATCTGCATTCAGACTCCATGATTCTTTCTCTGGGTGTGGATAGCTCTTTCCATCATGAGTCCTTTGGAGTTATCTTTTAACCTTGCATTGCTGAGAGGATCCCAGTCTATCAACGTTAGTCATCACACATATGATGTGTCTTTAATTGTATACAAAGTTCTTCTGGTTCTCCTCCCATCATTCAGCATCAGTTTATATAAATCTCTCCAGAAAATCTTTTACTTAGTCTTAGTCTCACTTAATAAAATTAGTAGCTCAAAGACAGGTAATGAGTTTTCCAAGGACATGCAACTGATAAATGATGGAACCTAGATTGTAAATAGTCTGTTGTGCAGAAAAGTGCTCTTTCCAATGCATTCTCCTTGGTCTATAGTGGGTGACAGAATCTTGAATCAAAGGCACTTTTTAATGCTTTCTTGTAAAATATGGTTCTCTGTCAGTGGGAAAAAAGGAAAGAGAGAGAAAGAAAGAAAAATGAGGTTGTCAGAGCCAAGATGGCATAATAAAGGCAAGGACTTACTAGAGCTCTCCCCCAAACCTCTTGAAATACCTTTAAAAAATGACTCTAAACAAATTCTAGAGCAGCAGAACTGACAAAAAGACAGAGTGAAACAAATTTCCAGCCCAAGACAGCCTGGAAGGTTGACAGGCTGAGAGAGGAGAACAGTCCAGTGCAGGCAGTGCCAGCACAGACTGGGTACCAACAAATCTGGAGCAGAGCTCAGGGCAACTGAATCGCTGGTAGTCACTGGTTTCCAGACTTCTTAACCCACAAACACCAACAACAATTTAGAAGGTCAGTAGGAAAGATCAGTCAGATCTGGGAGAGAGAGGAACATAGTTCAGCCCTGACCCCACTACAACCCTGGGACAATGGCAGTGGCAGTGGGAATGTCAATGGCAGCGGTAGCTTCCAGAGCTCTCAGCCCATAGACAGTAAGGGGATTGATCAGAGGGAGATTACAGGGGTATCTTTGCTGATCAAAGGGAGATTCCAGAAGTCTCTTTGCTAACATTGAGGGAGGATTCTGTTGTTTTGCTCATACTTGGAGCTAGATCACAGTCCTGGATGGCAGTCTTGGAGCAAGGAGGAGCACTGGCATAGCAGAAATTGTGGCAGCAGTAGAGGGAGAACCCTCTTCATAGTTCCAGAGCAGAAAAGAGCGCTTGTGCTCA
>JAQQSV010021620.1:0-10751 GCA_028646515.1 Pseudochirops corinnae | reverse complement strand
ATTCCTTAGCCAGTACCAAGTGGTTTTGATGACTGCTGCTTTATAATACAGATTAAAATTGGGCACAGCTAGGCCACCTTCCCTAGCATTTCTTTTCATTAATTGCCTTGATATTCTGGACCTTTTGTTCTTCCAAATGAATTTTGTACAATATTGTTAACATTGTTAAAGTAATTTCCTTTTAATTTGATGTCTATGATTTTACATATTTTACTTGTATTGATTATTGTATTATTTCTTTGTATCTGCCTTCCTGTAGTGACCAGACTGATGTCACAGCCCTTGTAACCATTATCAACTCAAATGTATGAACATAGCTTTTAAAGGTCAGGATTTATATATATTTAATATAATATATATTATATATTTAATGTTACTTGTAGAAATTGTAATCTCACCTGGGATATAAATCAATTGTCCTATATGACTGAACAAATTACACAAAGTCATATTTCAAGAATTGATCCTGAAGATATATCCAATCAGATACTTCACTGGATAAATCAGATTAATCCATTTAATAATCTGAACTCTCTATTGCTTCACTTTGTTCCAGTTGCATGCTTGCGTATGATATTGTGCCTCATTGCACCTCTGGGTATTCACATGCTCAGCCTGGTCTTTCCTAGCTTTGGGAACCGAGGTTCACACTCTTAAGTTACTTGTACAGAAAGGGGAAGATGTCGAGGGCCAGTCCCTGACCTGGTCCACATATGGGAAGTCTCTGGTCCACGATTTTTCCCAAGCCAGCTCCCTGGGAAGGCTGTATTATGTCTTAAGATTGGCTCACTATCTCTTCCTGACTTGCAGGAGTTTAGGACATGAAAACCGAGCAGTGACCCAGACAGAGATGCATGCAAGGGAACAAAGACATTAAAACATATGGATGTACCTAAGTGAACAAGGACATTAAAACATACAGATGTATGGAAGTGAACAAGAATATTAAACATTCTCACATGGGAACCTAAGAGATAATTGTTTTACATTCACTATATAAACCCTGCTCTCTGATCAATAAATGGGAACTGCTATGACAGAACCTGCCTGGCTCGTTCTAATCATTCCACACTCTTTGCTTTGACCTGTGCCCATTTTGATGCAGGCATCTGTAAATCCCTTTCTCTGCTTCAGTTTCCTCCTCTCACCTGAGGAGGGTTTGACTGCATGAATTTTGGAGTCTCTTTCAGCTCTAAATTTTGTGACCTTTGATGGTTTATAAGTTGGTGACATTCAAGGATGTGGCTGTGGATTTCATCCCAGAGGAGTGGGGCCTCTTGGACCATTCTCAGGAGTTGTACAAGGAGGTCATGCTGGAGAATGCCTGGAACTTGCTCTCCGTGGGTAAGGACACTTCCTCTGTTCACTCTAAATCTGCTATCAGAGGGAATATCTTCATTCCTGAGTGTGCTGGCTTTGGAGCATTTATCAGTTACTAGAAAGGGAAAAGCTCTGGTCTCCTGGGTTCCAGAGACAGGGTCCTCCTGTTGTCTGGTTTTCCTGTAAAAGGAATAAAGAGAACCCAGAGGTTGCCAAGTTGCTCCTGAAGCTGTCTCTTGCCAATTCTAGGGAGCTTGAGGTCCCAGATCAGATCAGTGTAGGAACATTTCAGGTGTGGAAGTAATCCCACATTATGTGGTCCAGCCTCTCCCTGGCCACGAATCTTGTCTGCCAAACCTCTGAAAACTGCTTAGGCAGCTTTTCCCTGCAGCCCTTCCTCTTTGAGAGGAGCCAAATATTTAGGAGATTCTTCTCTGGGAGAAGCCTCAGTTTGTAGCTCCCAGCTCCCAGCTCTGCCTGGTAGGCATGTTTGTCCTTCATCTCCCTTAACACTGTCCCAAATTCCCACCCAGATCGTGGGAAAGGAAGGAAGAGAATAAGCATTTCTGTTCAACTGCTGCTCACCAGCTCTTGTGCTAAGTGTGTTCTTTACAATATGATGTCATTAGGTGATATTATTATTCCCATTTGATATTTGAGAAAACTGGAGCAAACAGAGGTTGAGTGACTTGTCCAGGAGCACATAGTTAGTAACTGTCTGAAGCTGGATTTAAACCCTGGCATTCCTGGCTCCAGCCCCAGGGCTCGCTCCACTGCACTACCAGCTGCCTCTAATTCCTAGATAATGGAAACTGCAGTAGGTCCATCCTCCTATGAAGAAGGTTCACCAAGACCAGGTTTTCTAATTCCAAATTGGCTCCATGGTCTTCTCCCCATCTCTCTCCAAAGCTCCCAAACTAAATGCTATGAAAACCTTGCTTCAGGACATCTGGGAACCCTCCTCTGCCCCTTGCCTACAAGACCCCAGTCACTGGCAGGAATAACAGACTGGCCAAGCATCAGAATTTGGACTAACTAAGGTTCATTGAGTTCTCCAGCAGGAGACTATCACCTGAAGAGGCAAAGACTCTTTGAATGAAGAGTCCCAAGGTTTTTATAGGTTTGAGGGAGTGGAAAGCAAGGAGGGGACAGGGCCAAAGCTAATTCATCAGGGTCTGATTTTCAGGAGCTCAAGGCTGATCTGGCCCATCCTAGTCTGGGTTACTTGCATTACAAGCATTAATGGGAGAATAAGTCACATCTGTGTGAAAATGATGGCGAGATTCTCAAAATGGAGTAGCTTTACATGCACACTCTTTTCCCTAAAGAGAGCTAAATTCCAAGGTTTTCTCCTCCTTATCCTTGATTCCCCATGCCTAGGGCTGTCAGTTTCCAGAGAAGATGAGATCTCTTACTTGGAGGAAAGAGAAGCCCCTTGGCTCCTGGAGCCAGATGGCCTGAGGAGCTGCCATCCAGGTGAGTGAGGGTAAAGCAGTTATGTGAATGCGGGGATTACAGGAGGTTTCTAGGTGCGGGAGTGAAGCAGGTGCCAGATTGGGGGACAGGAAGGCCTGACTTGGAATTCTCTTTCAGACACTTTCAATAGTGGGATCCTGGACAAGTCACTGAACCACTGAGCCTCAGTTTCCTCATCTGTAAAATGAGGGTGTTGGATACCATGGCTCTCTCCCTCTGATCCTATAAAAAGTCATTGTTTGGAATTTGGGGGCAGGAAATCCCCTTGAAGAGCAAAAGGGGTTTAGGCTTTCCAGTATTGGCTCTTTCTTAGACCTTCTTCAAGTCAGTGAACATTTATCAAGTGCTCTGTGCCAGACCCTCTGCTAAGCACCAGGGACATAAAGAGACACAAGGAGCATCCCCTGCTCTCCTGGAGCTCACAGACTAGGAGGGCAGACACCAGGCCAACGACAATATAGACACCTGTCATGGACAGGACGAATTGGAGCTGATTGAGAGGGGGAAGGGCCTGAGACTAAGGGGGACTAAAAGGGCTCATTGTGGAAGGTGGGCTCTAGTTGGGGCTTCAGGGAAGCCAAGGTGAGCACTCTAGGAGTGGGGATGGTGAGGAAAGCCTGTGGAGGCAAGAGATAGAATGTCCTGTTCACAGAATAGAAGGCCCATACCACCGGATTATAGTAAACTTGGTGGGAAAATAAGGGAAAGAAGACTGGACAAGTAGGAGAGGAGTAGGTGATAAGGTGCTTTAGTAGCCCCAGAGAGGATTTTATATTTGGTCCTTTTGCTGGGGAGCCACAGGAGGTTGTTGAGTACATGGTGAGAAGGTCAGTACAGAACTTCAGGAAGATGAACGTTGACAAGTGGGTGGGAAAATGACTGGATTTCATGAAACTTGAGGAAGCTGGATCGACCAACAAACTCTTACAATACCCCAGGTGTGAGGTGACTGGGGCCTGAAGAAAGACAGTGGCAGAGTTGGGAGAAAAGTGGGTGAATGGGAGAGATGTTACTGAGGTGTAATCATAGGTATTTGCAGCAGATTGAGTATGAGAGTCAGGATTGTGAATGTGTGAGGGTCAGTGAGGAGTGCATGACACTTTATTTGTGAGTCTGCACTATTGGAAGGAGGCCTTGAAGAGAAATAGGAACGCAGGAGCAGGGGAGGTCTGGGGCAAAGAGAATGACTTTGGTTTGGAGAACCAAGAGAGGTATGTCGCTAAAACTGAGAGACAGACAGAGAGACAGAGAAAGGTGATTGATGGTGTTAAAAATTTCTGAGAAGTCAACAAGGATGATGATGAATAAAGGGCCAGTGGATTTAGCAACTTGGAGATTTTGGGCAATTTTAGAGAGAGGAGTTTCTATTGAACAATGAAATTGGGAGCTAGACTGCAGAGAATTTCAGTGAGAGCAAAGGAGTTGGAGACACAAGTTGTAAATGAGCATCTCAAAATGTTTAGCTAAGAAATAGAAGAAAGATATTGGAAAAGACCCCTTAGGGTTGAATAGATCAAGTGACAATGTTTTGAGGATTAGAGAGAAATAGTTTGATTTGTGGTAACAGGGAAGGAGTCATTAGTGCCGGAGAGACTGAAAAGTAGTGAAATAATCAGGTTACTGGAGAGGCCATAAACTGAGGAAGATGGCGGCTGAAAGGGGATGACTCACGGAGGGAGAGGGGTTTGCTTTAACTAGCAGAGGGAGGACCACTCCATCTGACACAGGTGTCAGAGAGGAAAAGAAGGCCCCTGATTTATGGGAGATGAGGAGGATGAGATAGGAATTGCTAAGTATCCGATTTGTTTTCCAGTGAAATACAAGGGAAATTTCTCTGCTGAGGAGGTGAGTGGGGGACAGACACTGGGAGCAAACAGTGAGGGAGAGTCGGAAAGGAATGAAAAGAACAGGAAATGGTGCCATGGTGAATGAGACAGTCAGTCATGTAGCTGTTCAGTCATTTCTGACTGTTCATGATCCCATCTGGGGTTTTCTTGGCAGAGATGCTAGAGTGGTCTGCACTTTGCTTTTCAGCCTCATTTTACAGATTGGAGATTGAGGCTAAAAGGCCTTAGTGACTTCCCCAGGGTTACACAGCTAACAAGTGTCTGAGGCTGGATTTGAACTTGAGTTTTCCAAACCAATACTCCATCCACTGAACCCCCTAGCTGCCCCAAGAGAGTTGGTTAGGGACGTGTCAAAGGACAGCCTTGCCTTTCTGAGGGCTTTACTGATATTATGTACTCTAAATGTGTAGTGGACCCGGCAGCCTGGTTTTATGATTTTCTCTCTCTATTCAGCAGTATGTAAGTTCCAAAGGTTGCTGCCTTACTTGGAATTAATGTAAGGCTCTGCTTTACATACAACATCAACCTATTTTCCTCCTCTTATCTCTAAGGCTCAATCTCTGGCCCATTTTTGGAGAATCATTGTCCAGATTCATTGAGTTGACAGCCACTCTCACTTTAGGGAAATGGGGTGAAGAAACTGCCAGGTGTCCCATAGTAGGAGATGCTTTAGAAGTCTGGAAAGAAGCCTTGTGATCTCCACTATGGGTTTGGTGAGGTCACAACAGGGTTAGAACCAGACAAAGTCTCTTACTGTAGGAGATAAGGTGCAGGAAAGAGCTAGAAACAGAACTGAGGCCAGAACCTGCATCTGTCAGCTAAGACAGAGACCAGAATACAGGAACTAAGGTAGAGGCTGGGGCCTGGTGTCAGCCCTGGCCCCAGTCACTTAGTCAATAAGCTTGGATTAAACACCTCCAGTTTTCTAGGACCATTGCTAAATTTTAGGGGTCCACAGGAAAGGACAATCCAGTCCATGCTGCCAAGGAACTGCCCATCTGACATACAAACATGGAGAGGGTTTGAGAAGAAGCAATAGTTCAGGAAGCTTGCTCTTAACTGGTCCCTGGAAAGGAGAATGTTTGGGAATGGAAAGACACTGACTTCAATGTGTTATAAGAGAACACAATGAGTGAGGCTAATAAGGGTTTAGGAAGGAGAAGAGAATTAGGGAGGGAAGAGTCAAAATCAAATAAGAATGAGTAAAATACAGGCCCAGCTCAGAGCCATTGTGGCTTCTGTTCCAGGGTACTACCTCAGCAAAGCGATTATGGCAATCAAGTGAGTCACCAGAAATGTTGGTTTCTCAGGGCATATAACAGTGATGTTTACAGCATGCTGTTGTCTAATACGTGTAATACAATTATGTCTTTAAACATGTACATGCTTTAATTTAAAATTATTTTATTGCTAATAAAAGCTATCATCTGAGCCTTCAGCAGGTCTTAATCTTTGTTTTTTTAGCATTTTATTTTTATTTTTACCCAGTTACTTGTAAAATCAATTTTAACACTTGTTTTAAAAACTTTGAGTTCCAAATTTTCTCCCTTTCCTCTTAACCCCCACTGCCACTGAGAAACTGAGCATTTCAGTATAGATTATACATGTATACTCATGAAAAATGTATCCATATTAAATATGTTGTGAAAGATAACACACATAAAAGTCAAGAAAAATGAAGTAAAGAAAAAGTCTGCTTCGCTCTGTATTCACACACCATCAGTTCTTTCTCTGGGGATGGTCAGAGTTTTCGTGGATCATTGTGCTGGTGAGGATAGCTAAGTCATTCACAGTCCATCATCCTACAATGTTGCTGTTTACTTTGTACACAGAACATTTCACTTTGTATCAGTTCATGCAAGTCTTCACAAGGCTTCACAAGCACTGAATCACTGGAGAAATAGTAGCTATTTTTTAAAATTCTCATCCCTTAGATTATTCATCTCATAATAAAGTCAGTTGGCTAAAATATATGGACAGTTTAGTCACATTGCTTTTAACCCCCAGTGATATTCAAAACAGAGTAGAGAAAACCATTACTTCTAATGGATCGGGCATAGGGTTTAGAATCTTGGAAAACTTGAGTTCCAGTCTTGACTCAGATGGTCCCTAGATCTATAAGTCTGGGCAAGGAGCACCCCCTCCGTGCTCCACTTTACTCATCTCTAAAATGAGGAGTCAGTGGCTTTGATGGGCCCTTCAAGTCTAACTCTGTCTTTCCATCAAAAGTACATTTCTCTGTCTCCTTCCTGTAGCCTCTTCCTATATTCCACAAGGCCTAGCAGGACCAAATCTGCAGCTATACCAGACTCCTTAGAAACAAAGAGTTTGGGAACTTGACAAGGTCAATTATGTCATGTAGAAAAGAAGACAAGGAGAGTAACCTCGTGTTCAGTTATTCCAAAGACCTCCCTTACTGCTAATGCTTACTAAGCTCTGAAAAATGTTGGATACATTGCAAAGCAGTCTGGCAGAAAATAGATATGGTTCCCACTCCTGATGAATACCTGACTTAGAAGAAGTCACTAAAGGAGTTAGAGGAACCTTGAGGAAAATCCAGTATTGGGTAGTGGAAGAGCTGATCTCCACACTCAGGATGGAAAGGCTCACAAAGAACTTAGGGGGCAATTTTCATCCCCCAAAAAACCACAGGGCATAATGTGTTTCCCTCACAGCCTGCAGTGAGCCACAGTCTTGCTCACTCCCAGATGCCTTTGCTGGTGTTCACTGGCTGACCTTGTTGGTATTCTCCCCCTCCCCAAACTAGGTACAACCAACCTTGCAGGCAACTCTTCTGCTAAACATCCTGCTTCTGTGTCCCCCTGATCCTGGGAACAACTGTCCATCCTTTTCCCCAACACCCTGAACTTCCTCTTTTTGGTTTTCATCCATAAATCTTCCCTGCTTTGTTTGGCTCTGAGCATTCTCAGGTTGACTGAGTCAGTAAAAATCCTCTTAACACTGGTATCAGCAGGTAAGGGGTAGAGGCAGGTAGGGTAAAGCCTTGAACTCTTCAGTTCAGGGAGAAGGGACAGGTCCCCTGGATTTTTTTTCCTAGAAGTCTCAGCTGACTTGACTGACAAGTTCAATGCTCCCAAGTGTAGCTCCATTACAGGCCCCAGCCTCTGATCAAGCCCAACTTTTCATTGTGAGGAATGCTTCACAGCCCCTTTTCCTGAGCTGGATCACTTTGGCAAGGCCTGTGGTTTTGTTTGGTTTTTTTGGCACATGGTTTTGGCTTTGCATGTGTCTTTGCACTTATAATGCAGGGCTAGCCGTTCTCTCTTTTATAAATGATGTCTGAGCAGGGTTTTATTTCTGTACACAGTTAAAAAAAATTGCATGGAGTTGCTTGCACACTGGATTTGTGTGCAGTTAAACCAGATGAAATGAACTTTTTTATTGTGTGCCTGGTTAGAAATGTTTACTTCTGTAAGTCAAGTCAATTGGTATCAAAGAGTGTAGTACTTGTAACTGCGAACTTGTATGTTGTGTATTTGTGCTGTTATATTCCCTTAAACCGCATCTGTGTATTGTGTTGGTTGGTTGGCCTTTCTAGAGGACCAAAATGATATCACTATGCTAGGGTCAAGTTTCAATGTGTCCGACTGTGGCTGATCAGAGCAATAAGAGCTTGGGATGCCCTACCATAGCTTGGGCAGAAATAGTCCACATGAACATTTGGGCTGGATTCTCTAAGTTTGCTCATCCTGTGTTTCCTTTGAGTGATTCAATTCTGCTTTGCTCATAGAGCATTCTCTGATGTGGGCAGGCCATGCTGAGCAGTCCTGTGCGGGCAACTCCCATGTCACACAATCAATTCCAAATTTCTTCAGACAGACCTTAAAAGTGTCCTCATATCACTTCTTCTGATCTACATGTGAACTCTTGCCCTGTGTGAGTTCTCCATAAAATAGTCTTTTTGGCAAGGGTACATTTTGCTTTCAAACAAGGTGGCCAACCCATTGGAGCTGCACTCTCTGAAGCAGAGTTCAAATGCTTGGCAGTTTAGTTGGAGTAAGGACCTCAGTGTCTGGTACCTTCTCTTGCCAGGTGATCTTCAGAATCTTCCTAAGACAATTCAAATAGAAGCAATTCAGTTTTCTGGCATGATGCTGGTAGACTGTCCAGGATTCACAGGCATACAACAAGGAGGTCAGCACAGTGTCTCTGTAGAACTTCAGTCTGGTAGTCAGTCTAATACCTCTTCTCTCCCACACTTTCCTTCAGAGCCTCCCAAACACCGAGCTAGCTCTGGCAATGTGTACATCAACCTCATTATCAATATGTACATCCCTGGAAAGTACACTGCCAAGGTAAATGAACTTATCCACAACATTCAAAACTTCTCCATTTGCTGTAACCGATGGTTCCACATGTGGGTGGTGTGGTCATGGCTGGGGGAGCACCTCCGTTTTCTTGGTGTTGTTAGGCCAAAATTAAGATAAGGAGCAAAAAAATCAGTCTTACTTGGTTCCATCTTGGCTTCAGAGGCAGCACTGAGTATTATAATCATCTGCAAACAGACAATCATGCACTAACACTCCCTCCACTTTGGTCTTGACTTGCAGCCTTTTCAAGTTGATGAATTTACCATCAGTGCAGTAGCTGACCTTGATGCCATGTTCATCCTCAAGTAAGACATTTGACAACATGGCTGAAAACACTGCCAAAAAGCATGGGAGCAAGCACACAGCCTTGTTTCACTTCATTGGTACCTGGAAAAGCTGTCTGTTCTCCAGAAACCATGCAAGCAGGCAGTCATAAAAGTGATGCACAATAGTGATGAACTTTTCTGGGCAACCAAATTTTGACTTAATTTTCCATAAGCTCTCCCAACTGACAGTATCAAAGGCCTTCGTCAGATCTACAAACACTGTGTACAGGCCTCTCTTCTGTTCCTGGCATTTCTCCTGGAGTTGTCGGGCAGCAAACACCATATCTACCATTTCTGGTCCTTTCTGAAGCCACACTGGCTCTCAGGAAGACGACCATCTTCCAGGTTAAGGATTAGCCTGTTAAGGAGGACTCAGGCAAGAATCTTCTCTTCGATGACTAAGAGCCCTCCACCCATGATAGTCACAAGACAATCTATTTCCTTTACCTTTATAGAGATGGACAGTGGAGGCATCCTTGAACTTCTGGGGGATAAACTCTTTCCATGTAACCTGGAATATTTCAGTCAGCTTTTGTATGAGCAATGAACCCCCTTGTAAATCTCAGCTGGAATAGATTCAGCACCAGGTGCTTTGCCACATGAAAGGAGCCTAATAGCATTCAGAACATCATCTTCTCTGAGAATTTCAGCTAGGGAGGGATTGACTTCAGCCTGAGGTAAAAGATCAGTGGTCTCAACATTGATCTATGATGGTCTGTTGAGAACACTATGGAAGTGTCCAACCCCTCTCTCTGGGATCATGTCCTTATTACTAATTAATGTGGCTATATCAGCACTGAGTAGTTGAAATACACTATAGGCCTTTCACCCATAAACAGCCTTCAAGGCATCATAAAAGCGCTTTGGGTTGTTACCATCAGCATAAAACTGAATTTCGTCTACCTTCTTACTGAGCCAAGAATCCTACATCACTCTAAGCTTTACTCGTACTTTACTTTTGACGGAATTAAATGCTGCCTTCTTAGAGATAGATGTACTGTACACTAAGTCTCTGAAAGCTGCCCATTCCTTTTTTGCTCCACTGATGCCTACTGTGTATTGGCTCAACTTTCCCTCAAAGTTAGCACCAAACTGTTCCCACTCAGAGAAGGGCTCTAATGTGTTGACATTAGTGTTTCTGGTAGTCATTTTGCCTTGGGGCTGATGCTTTTGTTGAATGGGATATCTACCTTGGAGAGGATAAGTCTTTGATCAGTCCAGCACAATGCAGCATACATTGCCTTTGTCACTCTCTTACTTTCACGTGGTCTATTAAATGCCAAGGTTCACTGCGATGGTGCATCCATGAAGTTTTATTGCATTTAGGTAAACAGAAGACAGGGCTTGTGATGAGAAGGTCATGAGATGCACAAGTCTTCATTAGTAAGTGATGATTGTTGTTGCTGTTTCCAACTCCATTCCTCCCGAGGACTGAGTAGTCTGGTAGTCTG
>JAQQSV010021619.1:0-10751 GCA_028646515.1 Pseudochirops corinnae | reverse complement strand
AGAAAATAACCAACAGCTCAAATCATGCAGATGAGAGTTATTCCCTTCTCTCACCATGAACAGTCTCTTCCCAAGGAAGAGAAGACTTTCGAAATCTCTCAACTATGTTCAGTGTCTCCATGTCTCATAATCCTGAATGCTAGTTATCCCTTGGAAGTCCACACATTCATTTTTCTAGAGCAAGGAAGCAATCAGTATCTCAATATAATGGCCTTCCAGTGTATAAACTCTCCCAATTAAACTAATCAAAAATTTTTCATCTTCCATTGTAAGGATATATGTCTGCCTTCATGGAAGGCATCTTTAGTAGGCCCTCTGTCTTCATATTTGCTTCTGATTCCCTCATATTTTATTATTTTTTGGGATCTTTGCATATTGAATACTTGTATTTCTCTGTATGTGCACCAGGAATTCATCAAATGTTTCTCATTAACTTTTAATCTTTTTCTTTTTTAAAAATGGTCTTTTTAATTTCAAATTTCTGTATTTTCCATTTCTAATTAAGATCCAATTTGCAGAATATGTCATGTCGGGTTACAGATTAAACTTTGCATTTAGGAATATGCTGTTCTATTTACTTCTATGATTTCTCAATACATGAAACACACTTACTTTTCAAATTAAAAAAAAAAAAAGAAACCTTCTTGACTCCAAGCCTAACTTGCACTCTCCATTATTACCATACTGCTTCTGTAAACATATAGATAGTTGTTCCTACCATTCATTTACATCTTTAATATGCTTTGTTTTATTTTCCTGCTTATATTTAAACCTGCAAATGTAGATGACTGGATTGTTAAAGAGACCTTGTCATGGTTTTGTTTGGATGACAATACCTATTTTATGGTTGTTTTTATATGTTTGGATTCAACAAGGCCTCTCATAGAATCTAAGCAATATCTCAAGTGATTATGTACTGATTTCATAGTAAAATTTCATAGTTAAAACTACTTGACTTTTTTATTTTAAAAAATCCTAATCTGAATCTTTTGACGGCACAGTCCTAAAGCAAACGTTTGACCATCAGAGATAGTCCATATTTCTGAGCAAAAATGTTGTATTTTCTAAGTGTATCATAAAAAGGTCACTTTCTGGACATAGGCAAGCAGACTTTATCCCTTAGAGGGAGGGCTGATATTAATGCTCCCATAGTGTCCACCAGCACACCTGGCTCCTGCTTCTCAGAACACTGAAATTTCACTTAAATGACTCGCCCATTGTCAAACACCTAGCAAGCATCAGAGTCATAGTTTGAACTGAAGATGTCATGAGCATTTAACTCCAAGCTTTTTCAGAAATCAATTGGGATCAAAAGTCAAAATTCAAGGTGATAACTGAGGTGCAGGGCTATTACTTGAAAGGTTTAATTTCTAAACCTAAGCATTATAGGCAAATTGCATGAAAATAATGGATGGCCAGAGAGCTCAAAGTGAAGATAGATACAGGTGGTTTGATGGGAGAAAATGAAAAAATTATTCATTCCAAATGGAAAAATAACACCATAGATTTTGATTCTATAAATGTCTAGATTTCATATGCAATTGAGATCTCTCTCTTTCTGTTTCTTTCCATTGAAGAAGAGAGTAAAGAGATGATCACACAAATAGAGATTGATGCTCAGGAAAAGATAAAGCCTTTTACTTAGATGGCCCTTGTACTTACTCGTACACTTAGAGATATTTTATACTAGAAGTCTCCATTAACTTCTATCTTTTCAACAGAGAGCTCTCTTATGACTAGATCAGAAAGAAGTTGTTGGTAGATGAAAAAGGCTTGCTTCCAAGGGTATCTGACAACAAACTGCCCAGAGACTCTGTAGCATATTGGAACTGAGATTTTTTTTTTTATTCTAATAGTTCTATTCAAGCCAGGAGAACAGTTTAGATTAAACAGTGATTAATAATAGCTTCAATACCAATGAAAGAAATAATTAAACCTGGAGATTATATTCCATTAAAAGTATGGTTCGTCACTTGGGGTCTATGGGCAAATTTCAGGGGGTTAAGGAACCTGGAACTTAAAATACTTTGATAACCATATTTCAGTATAATTGGTTGTCTTTATAATCCTACGGATTTTGTTTTATGCATTTAAAAACATTCTGAGAAGGGGTCCATAAGCTTCAAAAGACTGTCAAAGTGGTCTATGACATATATAAAGAGGTAAAAAATTATCATTTTAAATAATGACCTGAATTTTGTACCTTAATATAATTATGTTAAGCAACAGTGTTTCCCATATAGTAGGTTTAACAGTATGTTTGTTGAACTGAATTGATGGTTATTTAAAAAAATTCTTTCTTTTAAAGAAATAGCATGATTGGAATGGAAAAAAATGTACATGATTTTTTCTTTAAAATCATAATATTGATGGCTAACATTTAAAGAGAATCTAGTATGTACCAGGAACTGTGCTATAAGCACTTTACAAATATTATTTCATTCAATTCTCACAACAAACCTTGGAAACAGGTGCTCATTTAGAATGAGGAAATTGAGGCAAACAGAGGGTAAGTGACTTGCCCAGGATCACACACCTACTAATTATCTGAAGACAGATTTCAACTCAGGTATTTCTGATTTCAGGTCTAGTGCTCTACCCCTGAGCCACCATACCTAGAAGACAGCCAGCTATTTAGACAATGAGGTTCCAAATAAGATTTTGCCATCCTCTTAGTGGCAGCTTATCCTAATTATATTCCAAATACTAAGAAGGAGGCAACAAACAGATAGTCATCTGAATTTTAACTTTTCCAAATCCAAATATATAAATGACATTAGCTATCACACTATGAAAAAATTTCCCCCACAGTTAAAAGTTGCCCTATGAGTTATCTCTTGTAAAATCATTTCAGGTTTTTCTAAGAATCTAATCTATCTTTGAAGTACAACATTAATACAGTTACATTAGTAATCCCTGCTTCCACTAGCCCTATTACCCACTCTTGAGACCCTGCCACTCGCTTCAAAAGCCATATGCCCAGACCCATGAATTATTCGCAGGGTATAATGGTTTTTTTTTTGAGGGCGTGGGGGTGGGAAACCTAACAATCCTTTTGGTGAATATAAGGTAAGTAATTTCTGCTGATCCCCCCCTCCCATTTTATATTGTCTGAATAAATCATAAGACAAAGTAGATAATGAACTTGGATGTAAATTAAATACTTAGGAAGTAATTTGGAATTTAGAGTAGTTGCTGTAATAATAAAGGTTGTCTGAGTTCAGCAGTAAGTCAGCATTAATTAAGCCATACCAAATGCCCTCTTATAATTAACTGTTTTAATTTTACTATGGTCTCAGTCCATGGAGAGAAAAATGGGGGAATGGAAAGATATTTAAACAAAAGGCACTGTACCACTGTATGGCTATTTCCTTTCTTCCTCCCTTTTTGAATTGAACATTATTTTTAAAAACAAACAAAAAATATGATTTAGTCAAATCTCAACCAGAGTGTGAACCAAGATGGAAAGAGTGCTAGGTTCAAAATCCACCTTAGGTTCTGAAAACTGCTGATGACATAGACCCTACCCTCTACTGCACTGGGGCTTCCCAATTGAATGCAGAAGAAAACATCTATCTAAGTTTCATTTTCTTTTTATTTATGGTGACAGAGCAATAAGGGATGGATAACAATGGAAATAACTTAAAAGTTCAAGGCGAGTCAACAATGTGGTGTGGTGAGTAATAAAGGCTGTATTATTTGGGGTCATGAAGAATTGGACACGATTGAAAACTGACTGAACAACAATGAAGGCCATGGTGTCCAGAACGAGGAAGGTGATATTCTAGTGTTTTGCCCTGCTCAGACACAATCTGGATTCTTGGGTTCCATCCCCTCAGTTCCACATTTTTGGAGCCCATTGACAAACAAGAGCACGTAGAGGACAGAGAGGGCATAACATTAAAGTAATACTAGCTTTTAAGAGTCACTGTGATCTGCCTCCAAACAACCTTTTTGGATTAATTATTCAATATTGTACTAGAAATGTTAGCTATAGCAATAAGAGAAGAAAGAGAAATTGAAAGAATTAGCATAGACAATGAGAAAATGAAACTATCACTCTTTGCAGATATATGATGATATACTTAGAGAAACCTAGAAACTAAAAATCTAGTTGAAATAATCAACAACTTTAGCAAGCTGCAGGATATAAAATAAACACATATAAGTCATCAGTATTTCTACATATTATCAACAAAGTCCATCAGCAAGAGATAGAAATAGAAATTCCATTTAAAATAACTGTAGGCAATATAAAATACTTGGGAGTCAACCTGCCAGGAATCATATGAACACAATTACAAAACATTTTTCGCACAAATTAAGTCAGAGCTAAACAACTGGAAAAATACTAATTATTCATGGGTAAGCTGAGCCAATTTTATAAAAATGACTGTTCTATCTAAGTTAATTTACTTAATCAGTGCCATACCACCAAAAATTATTTTATAAAACAAGAAAATTAATAAAATTCATCTGGAAGAACAAAAGGTCAAGAATATCAAGAGTATTAATTTTAAAAATGTGAAGAAAGATGGCCTATCCAAACCAGATCTCAAACTGTAATATAGAATGGTAATCATCAAAACAATCTGGTACTGGCTAAGAAATAGAGTGGTAGATCAGTGGAATAGACATGGTACATAATACATTGTAATAAAAGACCATAGTAATCTAGTGTTTGGCAAACCTAAAAACCCATGCTTTGGGGACAAGAATTATTTGACAAAAACTTCTGGAAAAACTAGAAAATAGGGCGGCAGAAACTAGATATCAGCATCTTACCCTGTATGCTAAGATAAAGTCAAAATGAGTACATAATTTAGAAACAAAGGGTGACATCACAAACAAATTAGGAGAGCAAGGAATAGTTTACCTGTCAGATCTTTGGATAAAAGAAGAATTTAGGACCAAACAAGAGATAGAAAACAGTATGAGATGAAAAAAAGGATAATTCCTATTAATTTTAAAGCTCTTATACACATACATGTACACACACACACACACACACACACACACACACACCCCAAAAACAAAAACAAACCAACACAGACAAGATTGGAAGGAAAGTGGAAAGTTGGGGGAAAAATTTCACACCAAGTATTTCTGATCAAGGTTTCATTTATCACATATATAGAGAACTGAGTGGATTTTATAAGAATACAAGTCATTCCCCAATTGATATATGACCAAAGGATATAAAGAGGCAGTTTTCAGATGAAGAAATCAAAGCTATCTATAGTTATATGAAAAAATGCTCTAAATCATTATTGATTAAAGGAATGCAAATTAAAAACATCTGGAAGGTACCACCTCACACATATAAGATTGGCTAATATGACAGAAGAAGGAAATGATAAATGTTGGAGGCATGTGGGAAAATTGGGATCTAATGCATTGTTGGAAGTGTTGTGAACTGATTCAACCATTCTAGAGAGCAATGTGGAACTATGGCCAAAGAGCAATAGAACTGCATACTCTTTGATCTACCAATACCACAACTACATCTGTATCACAAAGAGATTTTTAAAAAAGAGAGTAGGGGAAGGACCTATTTTTACAAAAATACTCATAGTAGCTCTTTTTGTGGTGGCAAAGAATTGGAAATTGAAGAGATATCTATCAATTGAGGAATGACTAAATAAGTTGTGGTATAGGATTGTAAAGGAATACTATTGTGCTATGACAAGTAGGATGCTCTCAGAAAAACCTAGAAAGACTTACTTGAACTGATAGAAAGTCAGGATAGCAGAACCAGGATAACATTGCACACAATAACTGCAATATTGTATGGTGGTCAACTGTGAATAACTTAGCTATTCTCAGTAACACAATGATCCAATACAATTCTGAAGGACTCATGATGAAAAATGCTATCTACCTTTAGAGAAAGAACTAATGGAGTCTGAGTGAAGATCAAAGCATACTATTTTCTACTCCCCCCCCCCCTTTCCTTTCTCTCTGTCTCTCTGTTTTCTTTCCCAACATAACTAATATGGAAAAGTTTTGCGTGGTTGCATGTATATAACCTATACCAAATTAATTACCATCTGAGGAAGGGAGGAAGGAGGAAGAAAGAAAATTTGGAGTTCAAATATTTTTAAAAGAGATTTTAAAAATTATTTTAAAATGGGATTGGGAAAAAATAAAATAATATTCAAATAAAGATGTGAAAAAAAAAAAAACAGCTTCAGTCCAGGATTGTCCTCAGGAAAAATTGAAAATCCAGAATAATTTTCCTTTGATGTTTTTTAATTATATCTTCAATACTCTGACTCTTCCTTCCCCTACCATTCTATCCTGTATCCTAATGCCTAATTAGCTACTGCTAATGACATCAGATAATTCTTAAACTATGACTCCTCTCAGTCATATTTATATTTTAATAGGGATGCTTGGCATACAACACAAAAACCCCACAAGAAATCCCTTCAAGATTCAAAGAAATGAATCTCTAACTAGAATTTCAGATGTCTTAATAGGTGGCAAGAAGTATTTGTTTTTAATGTGAGGAAGGGGCCTTTTTAGTGCCCCTCAAATTTGTGTCACATACTTTTTTTTATATTTGATATGGTGACTCTTTGTCTGGCTCTGCAAACGAGTGATTTTTTTTTTTTAATGTGACTATTAGTCATTCTTCCTAGTAAGTTTAAAGAAACTTACAGCTCATTTTTATGTTAACCCTTCCTTGGGCACAGCAAGTTTCTACAAATAATGATTGTAGAAGTACAATAACTCAGCTTTGTGCCTTAAAACAAAAAGATGCCATTTATGAGAAGGGTAAGCTTAGCCATTCAAACAGAAGTATGTATTCAGTGCTGGATCTGAGAAAAACCAATCCATGTGTAATGGGGACAAAGGGAATTTAAAGAGGATGACCCTGCCTTTGAGTAAGAGCAAACCATTCCAGAAAAATGTCTATGCTATTCATTAAGATTTCTAGAAGACTATGTACTATAAAACCTTTTGAATAATGTCTGTGACCTTTAGATCCTGAAAATTGTTCCTTTTACTGGCCCTTCAAAGTACTGCTCTTCAATAGAACAGGTTATTGCTATATGTCCAAAGAGCTATAAAATTGTGCATACTCTATGATCCAGCACTAGGTTTGTATTCCAAAGAGATTTAAAAAAAAAAGGAAAAGGACCTATTTATATAAAAAATATTTATGGCAACTCTTTTTGTGATGTCAAAGAACTGGAAATTCATGGGATGCCAATCATTTGGGGAAGGGCTGAATAGGTTATGGTATATGATTGTAAAAGAATGGAAGAAGAAAGAAATGATGAGCAGGATGATTTTAGAAAAAACCTAGAAATACTTATATGAACAGATGCAAAGTGAAGTGAGCAGAACCAGGAGAATGCTGTATGCATTAACAGCAATATTATATGATGATTAACTGTGAATGACATAGTTATTTTCAACAATACAACAATCTAAGACAATTTCAAAGGATTCATGATGAAAAATACTACGTGCCTCCAGAAAAAGAACCAATGGAGTATCAATGCAGAAAAAAGCATACTTTTTTTTTTCCACTTTCCTTTTTCTTCCTTCTTTCCGTGTTTTTTTTCAAACATGACTAATATGGAAATCTGTTTTGCATGATTGTACATGTGTAACCTATATCAAACTGTTTACCATTTCAGAGAGGAGGGAGGAGAGAGAAGAAGAGAATTTGGAACTCAAAGATTTTTTTAAAAAATGAATGTTAAAAATTGTCTACATTTAATTGGAAAACAAGTTAAATCATGTCCTGCACATTGTAATATTAATGAAATTTGAAGTTCCTTTTGTATTGCTAAGCTTAGAGGTACTTAGCACTTAGTAGTTAATCAAGCCTCTGTTAAAGAAACAGAAGGTATGACTCCCTGTTGCTGATGTAACAGGAAGGGATTGGCTGAAACAGCAAGGAGCTAATGCTGTGTGTGTATATAAGGAGAAGTCCCTGTTGGGTCAGAGAGACCTTCTTGGAGCAAGCTTCATGGAGGCAGAAGCTGCTGCTGCTGGGGAGGCTGAAGAGGAAAGGCCCCCCCCCGCCCAGGCTGGAGAGAATGATTTTGATTTTGTAAACCTGGTGAAGTGATTTTGATTCTGGAAACCAGCTGGAGCTTCTGCTGAGGAGCTGTTGAGTCTGAGGGCCAGCTGGAGCTTCTGGGAGCTGCCAAAGACATCCAAGGGCCAGCTGGAACTGCTGAAGACTGAGGAAACAAGACTGTCATGCTGGTACTTTGAATGAACCTATTTGTGGCTTTGTTAAGCCTTAATTTCCTGGGAACAGAGACTGTGAAGGATTTAAGATGGACTGGACACTATGAGCTTCAGCACGGAACAGGAAGTGTGTGGAGAGCTGGACAAAGACCTGGGAGCTGTCTGCACTGAACCCAGGTGACAGTTTGGTGAATCCAGGTAGGATCTGAGACCATAGAAGGGGATCCAGGGAATCTGAGAGACTACCCTGAGTCAAGCTGAAAGAAGACTATTTGGATACTATGTACTAACTGAGAAGATTGTAACTTATTTGTGACTGAGGGGTGGATGGCCTGTGTATTCTACACTACCCCTTAAGAGAGTGCTAAGTAGCAACTGATATTGTAACTCAGTGTGCCCCATGAGTGGAGAACTTTGACTATTGTATTTTGTGACCCTTAAGGAAGCAAGCTTTCTTAAGGATGACTGAATAATTGAGTTACAAAGTAATTGATTGACTAAATGATTATACTTTGTTCAAAACTGTGTGACCACTGTGTTAAAACTATGTGGCCATTTTCTGTGATAAGTTGTTGTGAATGCCTTATTTTGATTATCTGTGATAAGTTGTAACATTGTGAATGCTGTACCTTAATTTAGTGTGAATGTTTGTCTCTGATTTGTTATTGAATAGAGTGTTCACTATACTATGTAATCAGAACCTTAAAAGCTGTTCACAGTAGCATTCTTCTGGAAAGCTGCTCGTGCTTGGCTTTACATGATCCAGCAATACCACCACTAGGTTTGTATTCCAAAGAGATTAAAAAAAAGGAAAAGGAAAAGGACCTATTTGTATAAAAATATTTATAGCAACTCTTTTTGTGGTATCAAAGAGCTAGAAATTCATGGGATGCCAATTATTTGGGGAAGGTCTGAACAGGTTATGGTATGTGATTGTAACAGAATGGAAGAATAAAGAAATGATGAGCATCATGATTTTAGAAAAAAAACTAGAAACACTTATATGAACAGATGCAAAGTGAAGTGAGAAGAACAAGGAGAACACTGTACACAGTAATAGCAATATTGTATGATGATTAACCATGAATGACATAGTTATTCACAACAATACAACAATCTAAGACAATTTCAAAGGATTCATGATGAAAAATACTACCTGCCTCAAGAAAATGAACCAATGGAGTATGAATGCAGAAAAAAGCATACTTTTTTTCCCCACTTTCCTTTTTCTTCCTTTCTTCCTTTCTTTCTTCCTTCCTTCCTTCCTTTCATGTGTGTTTTCTTACATAACATGAGTAATATGGAAATATGTTTTGCACGATTGTACACATATACCCTATGTTGAACTGGTTACCATTTAAGGGAGGAGGGAGAGGAGAGAGGGAAGGAGAGAGTTTGGAACTCAAAGTTTTAAAAAAAGTGAATGTTAAAGATTGTCTACATTTAATTGGAAAACAAACTCAAATGCATCCTGCACATAGACCTTTTTTTTCCCTTTTTGGTGAGTTGGTTGTTAAACATTGACCAGCAAACCCTTGACTGATTTCCTTTCTCTTCCTATTCATATTGCTTTTTCTACCTTCTCCTTAAATACTTGTCCAAGTCTATTTATTTGGTGTTCTTAGGACTGCATTCCATCCACTTTCCAACTTTATCCCAGGTTGCACCCTGAGCCTGGAGAATCACCATACTGAAGTTCACCAAACCCTTTCTCTTCACAACTCATTCCTGGAATGGCCCACTTGTGGACTGAAGCTTTCCCAGATTAACAAAAAGAAAGTTAACAAAATCCCTTTAGCCCTTCAATGACAAAACATGCAAGTCTCATAAACTCACATTACTACACTTTTCCCTAGTAGGTTCCTCGCCTTTTGTTTGAGTGTTATGATAAGCTGTCATTTCATTAATTCCTTGATAAGTTCAACCACTTCAATATTGTATATTGTGATCTGTAAGTTCTTGGAGGATATTTCCTAATCACCTCAAACAAGATTTCTTTTCTAATATGTATAGTTAGTGTTCTTTCCTCTTTAAATGATCACATATATCCTTATCATCTGCATCTTGCAACTTCTACAACGTAAACTCCTTAAGTGTAGAGACTATGTTGAATTTTGTCTTTATATCTCTATTGCCTATCACATATTTTGTGGTTAACAAGTGTTTGTTCAATTGTATTAGCCTTGCTCTGCTTAGCTCTATCCCAATGACTACATTAAGATAGGACCTTAAATCTTAACTGTAGAACTGATTTTGCTTCCCTCTTCAGAATACTATGGAATTTGAGCTACCTTTCAAACTTGCATGCACAAAAAAGAAACTTCTTGTAAAGCAGTGCCTGCTTTTTTTGTTTTACTGCCCAAATGTCCTTTTAAAATCTCAGCTAATAGGTGGGGGCGGAGCCAAGATGGCGGCGTAGCAGCAGCAATATATCGCAGCTCTCACATAGCCACCCCAAAATACCCATAAAATAGGACTCTAAACCAATCCTAGAACTCCAAAAGGCACACAAGGATACTTCCCACTAAAGTCAGCTC
>JAQQSV010021618.1:0-10751 GCA_028646515.1 Pseudochirops corinnae | reverse complement strand
ATATACATATATGTGTATACACATAATATTTATCACAAACCAACAAGTGTAAGACAGAGTTGGAAGAGGCAACTCTGTCTTACACTTGTTGGTTTGTGATAAATATTATGTGTATACACATATATGTATATATGTAACACTTTCATTTTCACTGAGAAAGTGTGGATTTTCTATCTGTTCTCATATAGAACTATTATTCCATCATGGAAAATTCCCTTTGTAGGAAATGAGATAGGACTTTGAAAAAAAATTCATAGTCTCTGAGTTAAATAGGACCTCAGGGGCCATTTAGTCTAATACATTACTTGAGTAAGAATCCTCTCTATAATAAGTGCAGTAAGCAGTCATCCAACCTTTGCGTGAGGATTTCTGAGGACATACTACCACCTAAGACAATCCATTACACTTTGAGGGAACTCTAAGTATTAGGTAAAAAAAAAATTTTCCCATCTACAAAGCCTACATTTGTCTCTTACATCTTCAACCTGTTTCTCCTAGTTCTACTTACTAGGACCTGTTGTATGTAAGAGCTGTTCAAATACTTTTAAGATGTATCATATCCTCTCTAAAGATGGGAGATAGGAGATGCTTTGTCGGGCTGGGCAATGTTTCCTAAATGATCATTACATTTTAGTCGTTTTCTAAATGGTGCCTGAGACACATATGTCTACAACTATATATAGGTTGCATCTGGTCCTCTGTGGACTGAGGACTGTGCGTGTCATGGTTGTGTCAAAGGTTTCTAGAGAGGGGGAACCTGTGGCCTGGAGGCCACATAGACTCAGTCAAAAGGCTGCACCCAAGGAACTAGAAAGTCACACGTTCACCACCCCTGTTTTAGATTGTAAAGTCTTTAAAAGCCATAAAAGGTGAAGTCCCCCATCAGTCTCCACTTGACTGTAGTTTTCAGCATGCTTGAATGAAAAACATTCCTGTATAAAGACATCATTTGCTAGAAACCAAATAAACAAGACAGTCTTTGCCCTCAAGGAGCTTACCTTCTATAATGGGGAAAGATAAAATATTTGTCACAGGACCAGTATGGTAGCAGATTAGCCCCTTTCTCTAAACCTTGTCACAATCCTCCAACTGCCTCCCCCCAAAAAAGGACATATGGACCTGATGTGCAATGATTACAACTTAATAGAAGAAGATTGACTTCCATTAATAATTAACAGTAGAAAATTATAAAACTTAAGAGTGTTTACTCAGCACTCCTCCCCCCATCAGTCTACGTGCATTAATGGCAGTAATAGAAACATATCATAGGTTTTCCACAGAGTGCCATCCTAGGATAGAGACTCCCATTGTTGCAGTGATTAAGTCTGAATAACCCTTCACCTCCCACCCTTTAAGAAACAATAGAAGCTGATGATGCCCAGTGAAGTGAAGTAAAGGAGGGGAGGCTGAAAACATGTTGCTTTTTGATAGGGACTAGGCTCTAGGGTCAGGACTCCTATAGCTACAGTGACTTGCCTGAACACATGGGCATATGCCTACTGGCCTTTGCTTGGGGGTCTCTGAAGATGTGAAGATAATAGCTATCCAAACAAGCATGACAGTCAGTTGGAAGATCATTTGAGGAAGGCCTACCACCTAGCCACAACATTATCTCAGAAGACTAAGGAGAGGAACAAGAAATGGGTTAAGCCGCTTAACCATTAAAAACTGTATGGAATCTTGATGTGCTGGGGAAAGTTCAAGATAAGTTGCTAGAGAGCCACCCCATAGCAAGTGGTGGAAAGAGTAGGTATCCTACCAAGCTACAGAATTATTCCAGAGAATGACCAGAGCTTTTCAGATATTATGCATTTTGGTTATCTGTTGTCCACAGGAGAATGTCAACCCTACCCTTAATAAGTGAGTAGGAGAGGGACAAGACTGCAGGATATACATGAGTTACATAATGAATGATGTTCTTCCCTTTCCTCCACAATTACCTTTTACTCATTTTGAATATAAACTCCTTCAGGGCACAGACTATTTCATATTTATCTTTGTATCCCCAGCACCCAGACCAGAACCCAGTATATAATAGACATTTAATAAATGTCTATTGATTGGATAATTTTGTAGCATTGTCATTCACCAAAACACTATCATAGTTGAATTCAGCAGGCATTGTATTGGGGCTGCAAAGATGAAAAATAACAGTCTCTGCTGTCAAGAAGCTTTCAAATCAGTGGGGAGCAAGACATGTTTATATCATATACATGTATTAAAGTTTAGAATGAGGAAAGTTCATAGGAAGGTCTAAAGAGAGACATAATAGAGATTGAGGAGGGGGAGAGCTCTCTCCTAATGAGGAAAATCAGGGATAGTCTAATCAGGAGAATGATTTCCTTTCCATTCATTTCCTTTCAGATGAAACTACACATATGTGAGAACACTTTGCTTACTAAAGATGCCAGTCTGCATAAGGTTGGTTTTTAAATGTTATGATGGTCTAGATGTGGGGAGAAAATAGCAAAGACAGAGGAAGTCATCATAATTTTATTACCTATTAAAATAGTTCATGTTTAATTCAATTCCAATGTCTTCTTATAAGACTTCTCTTTATACCATTTATGAAAAAATTCCCCTCAATTCTTTTCCTGGGATGAATTTAAATATGTCTCTATATTTGGAAAAGTTGGAGTGCCTTTATCCACTTATAAGAACATAAATGTATATGTTTCCTATTGCAATACTAGAGGGGGAAAATGTTGTAAGTCTTTGTCATTAAATGGTATATACAATAAGATCACAGGATCATAGATTTAGAGCAGAAATGGACCTTAGAGGCCGCAAGCCCACTCCCTTCATTTTATAGATAAGGCAAGTAAAGCAGAGAAAGGCTGTGACTTGCCCAGAGTCACACATTTAGTAACTATCTGATACAATATTTCACATCATCCCAAGTCCACTGCTCTATCCATTACTCTGTTGGGTGAACCTGACTCTGCTTAGCATTTTAACTCAGTTTTGGTGATCTTTGACCATCTTCCTAAAAAAGATTCTAGTGAGAGATGACTGAAAGTGGTCTGAGAAGCAACAGGAAGTGCACAAACCAAAACAAGGGGTCTTCTGAAAAATGAAATCTAATTAATGGGAATTTTTTGTGGGCAGGGGCCGTTTTTACCCTTTCTTACATCCACAGCACTTAGCCCAGTGCCTGGCACATAAAAAGAACTTAATAAATGCTTGTTGACTAACTAAGAGAAAAAGTCAGTGGGAATGGAGCAGTGTTTGACATTCTTCCTTGTTTTTCCTTGAGAGAAAAGGAAGTTTTATTTTATATTATTTTATTTAAAATTTGATTTATTTACTTTTAGTTTACAAGATTCAGTTCCATAATCTCTTGAGTTTCACATTTTCTGTCCTCTGTCTCCCCCCCCCCCCCCCCCCGCCCATGGCAGCATGCAATCAAGTATTGGATCTGCAAATATTTTCAAATTGGACATTAGTCTGTTGTATAGAAGGGTTGTAACCAGATAATACTTCCTGGAGGAGTTTGGCTAGTATCCTGACCAGAGTACTAACCAGAAAGTCTTTGGAGATGAAATACATGAACTTCTTGTCACTGAAGAAGAATCAAAACATTATAACCACCTTTGTCTTCAATCTCTGCTTTATGGCATTAAGATATTTCTTTGTGTCTCAGATTATGTAACCTCTGCGTTTTATTTACCAGTGGGAATAGAATGACTTTAAGGGAGGTGTGAATTGATATTGTTAGTGTTACAGACATTATAAATACTTTTTTGGGTGCGTATCTAACTTGATTCCATCTCAAATTCAATTACAATAACTATATTTTGAGACCTAAACTTGTGGGAATGTCTTTTGCAACAAAACTACTTTTCACTCTGATTTTTTAAAATGTCCATGTCACTTAGAGTCAGAGAAAAACATGGTTAGAGGGGGAAATAATGTCTTACTATTGCTACCTTTTTTTTCCCTTGACTTAATCTGTGATTTCACTGGTGTAGAGAATTCCCAGTGATGAAACTACCTTCACCCATGTAAGCTGGCATCTGCTCAGAAACTTAAGTCATAGAGAATTTCCTGGGGGCATTAAGAGATTAAGTAACTTGCCCAAAGTCACACCCATTGTGTGTTAGAGATAGGACTTCTTGACTCTGAAGCCAGCTTTCTAACCACTGGCTGCCTTTTCTAGACTATCTTAATCTCTGTCCACAGCAACTCTAGAATTCAAATACAAAACTTCGGAGGTCATTCGGTTCATAGTAACTAGTGTGTTTAGTTTTTAAGCCATAAGGCTGGCAGTGAGTCTCAGGGTGAGCAGGTAGATTCAGTTCACCTGGTACTGTAGGACTTAATTGCTAATAAAGGTTGATGGTTTAGTCTATTAGGCCTTTTGCTATTAACTCTACTCAACCTTACAGAAAGATTTACACATAGAAGACCTTAAGTCAATCCTTGTGGAATACAGCACAGCCATAGAGGTAACACACTTTTTTGTTTATCACTGGAGAGCTTAAATGTGCTTTTAAGTAACTTCTAACAAAGAAACTCAACTCCTATTTATTATGCCTGTGATTCAAGAATTTACGAGGGGAGAAAAATCAGCTGGTGCATGAGTTGCAGCGATCAAAGCAGGAGCTTCTGTTGTAAGTACACTGCAGCCTCATTCTTTTGACCTGGAAAACAGTGAAATCCCAAAGTAGTCAATCTGTCTGTTGTTTTTTGTTTTTGCTTTTGTTTTTTGTTTGTTTTTTTCTGCTTTTAAGACATAGATTCAGCTTGCATTTCAATGGACAGCTTTACAGGAGCATTCCTGAAGAAGAGAAATCATTGCGCTCTGAACTTAGACTTGCTCAGTCTACAGAGGTATGCACTTCCGAGTTAAAACTTTTCAGAATTGGTTACCCCTTCGAGAGAGCTTGATGTTAAGTGTCTATAGTTTACTGAACACAGAACCCCGCCCTTTTGTTTTAGAAGGGGTCAATAATGCTTATTCTGTAAGTGAAAATGGCAATATAGGCTAATTGACAGTATTCCCACAGTAGACAAGTTTTATGCTCAGACCTTAGTTAAAGGTTTTGTAGAAGTATTTACTTTGTATATTAAGAAATGCTTAATTTGAAAGATAGTTTTCTTTCACTGCCTTTACAGGTCTTTCTAAAGCAGTGGTTCTCAACCTTCCTAATGTTTAGATCCTTTAATACTCATAAGTGGGCATATCTGCATATGGGCGGACCTGCCTGGAAATGGATAGAGGAGCTGTGTCTCGGTTCCTAAGACCATCGGAAATATATGTTTTCCCATGGTCTTAGGCTACCCCTGTGACTCCTGTGAAAGGGTCGTTCGATCCCCAACAGGGTCGCAACCCACAGGTTGAGAACCACTGTTCTAAAGGAAGCCCTTTACTAGATGGCATAATAAAGTGTTAGACTTGTAGTCAGTTCAAATCCTATCTCGGATACCTACCAGCTCTGTGACCAGGTAGGTCATTTAACCTCTGCCTCCGTTTTCTAACCTATAAAATGGAATCATTAATAACACTTGCATGATAAGGTTGCTGGGAATCCAACCAGAGAACCTGTGTGAAGCACTTTGCAGCACCTTGAAGTGCATCATAAATTCTAGCTCTCATCCCTCTGATATGACAGGATACTGCCCTGTTAGTTACTGCAACAACTTGAAGATGAAGGAAGACTCAATCTACAAAGCTGTTTGAATTGCTCCTGCCAGGCTGTATGCACTGCCCATTTCTAAAGCCATCTAGAGCAGCTTTAGATTCCTGCCATTCCTATTTCAAATGCACAGTGACAATGAGATGATGATGAACACAGCCAAATAGTCAGACTAAGTAAAATGGTCTCAGTCTGCCTCTGTCAGACTTTCCTTTCATCCTCCTAGACAACTAGGCCAGCTTACCAGCCCAATAAAGCTTTCTGTTTCTAAATGTAACCATAAAGCTGTGAGTCACTTTATAATGTGAGATGGCCAATTGCTATAGGTTTGTGCTCTATGCATCTTTTCTAGGGAAAAAGAATGAAATTAGCCATTGCAATATTTCCAAAAGAAGAGAGACAGATGAGGACCTAAAAGTTTTCTGTTGAGACTTACATGTGTGAATTAGTCAACAATAAACCTTTAAATGGTAATAAATAAAAATAGATAAATAATGACCCTGAAAATTTTTTGGTTTTATCTTTCCCTCTGATTTAAAAACTGAGAGTAGCTGCATAGGATTTTAGGTCTACCTATATATAGGATTATGAAGGATCCTGCTGTCTCTTGAATCAGTGCCTTTGCCTCCCTGTCCTTCATTTGAAAAGACTTTCCAGTCAATAAGGGCATCATCCTGCAGGGGAGGATATGACAATGTCACAGAATTTCCAAGTTGAAATTGATGATAGGATGATAGATCAAGAGCTGGTAGGATCTTCACAGACCATCTAGTATAACCCTGCCTGATCAAGAATCCCCCTAAAATAACCCTGAAAATTGATCATCCTGCCTTGACTTGAAGTGAGGGGGAAATCTGCCCTTTTTAGACAGGGAGATCTTGGAGATCTCTCTCTCTCTCTCTGTTTGTCTCTCTCTGTGTATCTCTCTCTGTCTCTCTGTGTGTCTCTGTCTCTCTTTCCCTCTTTCCTCTTCCCTCCCTCTCTCCCACATGCACACACAGCTTGTCCGGCCCTCTCCTTTTGGCATGAGGTAACTGACATCCCAAGAGGGAAAATGACTTTCACCAGGACACAGATAGTAAGTGTCAAAGCTAGGATTTGAGCCTAGGTCCTTCAATTTTTAAATCCAGCTTGTGTTTGAGGCCAAATTTGACTTAGGGTCTTCCTGACACTAAGCCCAGTGCTCTTTCTACTGTGTTGCCTCGCTGAACTACATTATAGTCCATTTGAGTAATTTTAAGTATGAAATAGTTACAAAACAACATGGAGGTATGAAATATTAGCCATCTTTCTTGTATGAATACATAGAAGCAGCTTGGTATAGTTCAAAGGGTACTGGATTTGCAATACTAGGATACGGGGTTAAATTCTAATTCTATGCTTAGTATTTGCATGACTTTGTTAATCATTTGACTTTTCTGAACCTCATTCTTCTAATCTATAAAATGAGGCATTTGGACAGAATGGTTTCTGTGGTCTCTGCCAGCTCTGAAACTATCTCTGTGATCCCAAGTGTTGAAGAGACATCAAAAAGCTAGAGAAAGCTCCTAAGGAGAGAGAAATTTTGAACCAGATCTTGAAGGTACTGAAAGGCATCAATTGATGAGAGTAGGAAGAAGGAAAGGTCATTCCAGCTTGAAAAAAAAATGTCATAGAGTAGTCAAGTCGATGAGTATTAAGCACTTGCTGTGCCAGGCACTGTGCTAAGCATTGGCAATACAAATTCAAGAAGAAAGCCAGTCCTTGCCCTCAAGGAGCTTACAATCTAATGGGAGATTACACAACAGGAGCTAAAAAGGGTAGGATGGAGAAAGTGAAGGCACCTAGCACAGGAGCATAAAGAGAAAGTCCTGTGGGGATGAGTTAGCAGTATAGTCTGGAGGGGAATGAAGACATAGTTGACATGAGCCTCTTCCTTAAAATGTCTGGTTTTAGAAGAACCAGACAATCAGAGGGAGAGACCGCAGGGGCAGAAGGGTATTTCCAATATGAGAAATGTTCCAGGTGTGGATGGAGCTTCTAGGGTGAAGACATTTCAGTGGCAGGGTAGAGAAAGTCTTCTGGGGATGAGTCAGTGGTACAGCCAGGAGAGGGAGGAAGAGCAGTGAAATGTGTGCTTGGAAAGAGTTAGACAGGGAATATAAAGAGATTGGTTTGACTAGATCAGATGAGTCAACATGGAAAGTAATGAGGGGGTTATGTAGGTAATGCTAAAGGGGATCCTGGTAATAGAGAGTGTGATGTTGAGGGATCCCTATTTTATATACTTGATAATAAAATCCAGTATCGGTTCTGTAGCAGAATAACAAGAAGCATAGCACTGGCAGCTGGAGGAAGATTATTAGAGCATATGCATACAAAGACTGGACCAAATGAAGTAGATTCCTGTCAGTTGGGAGGGGATCCAAGAGGATACTCTCAAGTGTAGGTGTCCGCTCACCTGTAGGGAGACTTCTCTTAAGAAGATAGAATAAACACCTGACTCAGGTTGTAATAGTTGAAGTTTTAAAAGCTTTAGTAGGATTATTATTTGGAGCTGTTTCATGTTTCAAAAGAGGCAGACTTATGAAAACAATGCTATTAAAACAAAAGTGGCAAGTGTCCTTTAAGAGAATGACTTTTTGTTAATGGGGGTGGGGTGGGGAATGGGGTGGGCATTGTTTTCAGGCCAGTGGATCAGAATGGCCATACAGTTCAATCAATTCACCATCTCTGGATGACATAAAGGACAAAGAGAAGATGGTGTTGCTGAGAGAACCCGAGCAAATGGGAACAGAATTTACTGCTACCCTTCAAAAACTGGTATGGTATAAAGCATAGATTTCACTTTGACTTAGAAAAATCACCCCCAAAATCCTTTTAATCATTCATGTTATTTGTCAAGAGACCAAAAAGCAGTGTGGTACAGGTGACAGATAGTGGGTCTTAAAATTAGAAAGATCATTGTCTAAGTTCCACCTCAGACATATATTGATCATGTGAACCTGGATAAGCCACTTAGATTTTTGGTGCCCAGAAAACTCCCTAAGACTGCAAATTGCCAATCTGCATCGATGGAGAGAATTTGCTTACTGAGTAAATTCACCATGGAAATCATGGTTCTTGACCAAAAAAATAAAAAAAGTTAAGAGCCCATATTCCTGATCAAAACATAATTCTGATATGATAAAGACTTTTTCCCCCCTCTAACTTTTCTGAAGTCAGTGTTTTAATTCTGGATTAATCAGCTTCAAATCCCACCTTTCATTAACATGACATTCTTCTACTTGGACTGACTATACCTGGAGAATTCTCTGGTAGCTACTGGCTATCACCTCTTTCCTTCATGTTGATTTTTCAGCTGAGACCCCTGATGTTATAACTTGGTGTTTTAAAGGGATCTCCTCTCAGAGGAAGACATTTTGCCCCTCTGTTATATGGCTATAGGGTGACCTTTTTTTTTTTCCTCCCTGAAGGTGGTCCTAGTTTGACTTTTACATTATTATGGGAAACAAACTTTTAAATGGGTGAGACTCATCAAGTGCAGAGAGGCTCTCTTTGGTGTCCGACTGAGTGGTTTAAGTAGCATCATCAGAAGCACCTAATATACCCTCCGGATTTTGTCCTAAATTACTTCTTGCTACAAAACAGCATGTATATTTCACCTTAATTACTAGTTGGAGGTTTGGAAATCTCTTACAGCATGAAGAAGTCTCTGAAGTTGAAACACTTATTGCTGCTTCCCTTCAGTGGGTAACTGACCCAGAAATAACTGTGAAAGAAAGATGGGAGGACAAGCTTACAGCAAGTATCCTGCATTTTATATTCTATGACTCTTCCAGATGTTCCTCTTTCTTTGTAAATTATTTTGATGTAATGATTCTCTCTTACCATGTTTGATTTGAGCCTTCTACTTTTGCCTTTATTCAGATCTATTTTATATACCTTCGGTTCTATTTCTGAGAAGGCAGGTTAGCTAGTAGGCGAGGACTTAATCTCTCTAACATTTTGCCCCATATGCCATCCCAGCTAAGAACAAATCTCTCAGTTCTTTGTCATTTTTTTTAAATTATGAAAGACTTTATTTTATTATTTAAATTGTTTCCATTAGAAATCTCTTTTTTCTCCTCCTACTCTACCCTTCCAGAAAAAAAAAGAAAAGAAAAGAAATCCCTTCTAACAAAAATGCATAGTTAAATACAACAAATTCTACCACTGGCCATGTCAAAAAAAAATCTTTCTTCACCTGAAGTCTATCACCTTTCTCTAAAGATATGCATAGGATGGTTTGTCTCTGATTCTCAAAGGCAGCGATGTGGTACAGTGGATAGAGTGCCGGACATGGTGTCAGGAACACCTAAGTTCAAATCTGGACTCAGACATTTACTAGCTATGTAACCCCGGGCAAATCACTGAGCCTCTATTTGTCTCAGTTTCTTCAGCTATAAAATTGGCATAATAATGGCACCTATCTTTTAGCATTGTTGTGAGGATCTAACACGATATTTGTAAAGTGCTTAGCACAGTGCCTTACGCATAGTAGGCACTTAATAAATGCTTGTTTCTTTCCTCTGGAATCATGGTCAATCATTATGCTAATCAATATTCTTAAGCCTTTCAGAATTCTCTTTATAATGCTTTTGCCATTGACTGACAACTTTGTTGTTTACTTTACTCTGTATCAGTTAATACAGGTCTCAGGTTTCTCTGAGATTGCCCCTTTCATCATTTCTTATGGCATAATAGTATTCCATTACATTCACACATTTTTAGAAAAGAAAAAGGCGGGGGTGGAGCCAAGATGGCGGCATAGCAGCAGCAACATATCACAGCTCTCACATAGCCAACGCAAAATACCCATAAAATAGGACTCTAAACCAATCCTAGAACTCCAAAACGCACACAAAGATACTTCCCACTAAAGTCAGCTCGGCTACGGGAACCATATCAGCACTGCGAACCAAAACCAACCTGGCCTGAAGCCGCGGCTGTGCCCCAGGTGCGGCTGGGCGGGAGAAGCTTCTCAGGTGAGATTAGCATCAGCTGCGAGTGGGGATTGTGAAAGGGGGAGATAAGCAGTCCGGCCGTAAAGGTCTCCAGAGCAGAAAAGCGAAAGGCAGAGGTTTTGCACCC
>JAQQSV010021617.1:0-10751 GCA_028646515.1 Pseudochirops corinnae | reverse complement strand
TCTGCCCTCAGAGAGCTTATGTTCTACATTCTGCTTACATTCTAATATGACATGAACACAAATAATTATAATACAAGTAGGAAGAGATAAGGACAAAGGTGAGATCCAAAGTAGTTTAGGAATACTAGAAGAGTGAGGATAAATTTTCATTTGGGGATATCAAGAAAGAATGAAGGATATAGCATCTAAGCTGAGCCTTGAAAAAGTTAAAGATTCTGAAAGGCTGAGAGAAATACATTCTAGGCATTGGAGTGGAGGAAGAGAGCATAGCCTAGTGAATGAAGGAATGAAGGCAAGAGGTGGCATGTTCAGTTTGAGGAATAGCTAAGAATTCAGTTTAGCTGAAATGTAGAGGCTATTAAGGTTAGTAATGTGGGGAAAAATATAGCCATACACACATACACATATAAAGAGAGAGACAGAGAGACACACACAGAGAGACAGAGAGAGAGAGAGAGAGAGAGAGAGAGAGAGAGAGAGAGAGAGAGAGAGAAGGAGGTTAAAGCCAAGCTGAAGAGTTTGTATTTTATCACAGAGATAAGTCACTGAAAGTACTAAAGTAACATGGCCAGATCTAGACCTTAGTTAAGATTATTTTGACAGCCCTGGAAAGGATAGACTGAAGAAGGAAGAGACTCTGAAAGCTGTTAACATAGAAAAGAGATTATAATAACCCAAGGGAGTGGCAATAAGAACTTAACCTTGAGTGGTGGGTGGGTGTGAACAGAAGGCAAGGGATTCTGTCAATTCAGATAAGGTGAGATAGAAAAGGGTCAAAGATAATTCAGTGGTTTTTAACCTGGGACACAAAATAAATTAACTTCCATATTAAGCCCCAGCTGCTTAGAAAGTGTTTAAACTTAACACCATTATCAAACAAGCTTCCTTCCACACTGCCCTTTGCACTGGTTCCAATCCTTTCCCACACAGTAAATGCCTGTATCTCTTATTTGCTGGTCTTACCCAAGTCTCAACAAGCCTGATATGAAATGTTCTGTGCTGGCTACTGCTTTAGTAATTGTTTGACCATGGTACCACCCATATTGCTGACTCATATGGTATCTAAACAATACATTGCACAGGAAATTTGGCAGGAAGACCACAGAGGGTTATGAGTATCTAAAGATGGTCACCCTGGGGACTCTACCATGACAAATCAACTTAGCAATGTTTAGCATTGAACATAAGGAAAGTAAAAAGACAGTGGGTGGTGGGGGGAGGAAACAAAAAGGAAAAGAAAAACTGAACTTGCAAAAAACGGGCAATTAACTAGAGAAATAAGGCACTTTTTCTTCCAATCTCTGATGGTGTTTTGTGCTTCTCCTGTGTACTTATTTTCTATGTTGTGTTAAAATAATGATACAAACTTGCGAAAGCTGGGCCTTTAACCAGAAGGGAAGTAGAATACACAAAAAAGACAGAGTGACAATCATGGATTTAGCTCTGGAAGGGGCCATTGAAGTTACCTAGTTCAACTTCCTTGATTTACAAGTAAGGCAACTGAGGTCCACAAAGATGAGTTGACTTTCCCAGGGACACATGAAGTAGTAAAAACATAATTTGGCTTCTGGGTCTATGATTTCAAATCCAGGGTTCTTTCCACTGTACCATAACATGCTGCCTGTTTAAATATACAGGAGTATAGAGCTTGACTAATAAGGGCTTCTACCAACTCCTATATTTAGGCTTATTAAGATATAATCATTACTAGAGGGTAGTCACAGGCAGTTGCAATGGATTTACTATACATTGGAATACCCACCTTCCTTTGTCTCTTTCTGTATAAATTCAACAGCACCCTAGTATCTGTGGGTCACCTAGAACTTGTCAGTCACCTAAGTTGAATGATTAATCTTGTATTTGGCTGTGCATGTACTCTGGATCAGGTTAAAGTGGGGGTTCGGGATGATAGCAAAGCCTATATGTCTTATACCCTTCTTTTGTGACTATGTCCATCTGGTTTGCATATTATACAATTAATTCTGTTGAACTGGGATGAATTTGTGAGGAATCATTTTTCTTGTGGCCACTGTGAAGGAAGTCATGTCTGTCCAACCATGGTGAGCTGGAAGTGAGACACATAAAATTTGGTTATCTTGGTTCACCACAGCCTATCCTTAATGTCAAACAAGGAATGAAGCTTTCTGCTCCCTATCATGGAACATTTACTATAGAGATAAGGTGAAATGAACCAAGTCAACTCTGTTTCACAGTTCCCACTCAGTTAACTCGCCACATATAAATGCAGCCTTAGAATTTCCACTTTATGAATTTTGCAAATCCATCCCCAGCTCACCCATAGTGTCCATCACACAGTTTGTTGGTGGATAAAGAGGAAGAAGTAATAAAATGTTGCTGTCATCAAATATCAGAGAGCTCTCTGAGCATATTACTTTGGAACTTTTGGGTGATAATGAAGCAGAGCTGTCCAGGAGGGAAAAAGAGTTTGGTCTGGCAGGAGGATGTGCTGACTAGCAAAAGCCAAGTCCAAAGAGGTCAGATAATGCCAGGACGGTAAGAAGATAGTGAGACACAGAGAATGGGAGGTCAAGGAAACAAGAATCCAGGTTAGGAACTGAGGAGTAAAGGATAGGAGTATGTCAGACTCTAAGTAAGGGAGCCAAGGAATAGATGTGGGGCACCTGCTAGTCAAGCAAAGGATTTATGTGAAAGGAGCTACAAAGATACTTGATGCCCAGGGTCAGTAATGCTCTCAGGCCACATACACACACACACACACACACACACACAATTGTCTATACACACATGTGTGTATACATATGTGTATATACACATATGTGTGTAGCTGTATTTGTACACACATGTCTATATGTCGTGTGCGTGTGTGTGTGTGTGTGTGTGTGTGTGTAGTCCTATGTATGTTGTTGACAAGTGATTTGCCCAGGGTCACAGAGCTAGTAAATGTCTGAAGTCAAATTTGAATTCAAGTCTTCCTGACTCCAGGCCCAGCACGCTATCTACTAAGCCACCTAGCTGCCCAAGTGGGGTATACTTTATATTATATATAATACATAGTATCACTTCAGTCATTTTTTTTCAGTTGTGTCCAACTTTTTATGACCCCATTTGGGGTTTTCTTGGCAAAGATACTGGAGTAGTTTGCAACCTCCTTCTCCAGCTCATTTTTTTTTTTTTTACCAGATGAGGAACTGAGGCATATAGGGTTAAGTGACTTGCCCAGGGTCATAGCTAGTAAGAGTCTGAGGCTGGATTTGAATTCACGGAGATGAGTCTTCCTGATTCCAAGCCCAGTGCTCTGTCCACTGTACCACCTAGCTGCTCCAGTACATAGTATCTGGCTTGGCCACTATATTATATAATATAGTATATTACTTCTCTATTGCCATAAGTTTCCCTCTGATGGAAAGGAACTTTTGGAGAAGAGTATGTATAGATAAACAATTATAATGTTATAGAATATTGATAATATGTAGTATTTTATTGCATTTTTATTTATCCTATTTTATATATATATATATATATATGGATTACTTGTCTATCTTAATTTTATGTATCTGTACATTTTCTGATCATTAGTCATCTGTTTACAGACCCTCTGAAGATCACTGCACGATTTTTTAAAATACCTTTGTTTGTTCACTTTAAGTATTAGTTAAATACAGTATATTACTTAACTACAGTAATATATTATCATATTACATAATATGATATGATATATTATTTGGCCATTATAATATTACTTGACTACTATATTATAATATGCAGTATATTACTTGACCTATTCTATTCAGTATGTTCATCAATGCCATGGATAGAGATAAGAAACAGCATACTTATTAAACTTGTGGACTGCAGAAAGCAGAGATCTGTATAGAGGACAATCAGGAAAATGAGGTGTCATGCAAAGAGAAACTCAGAATGTTTTAGCCTAAAGGAAAACATACTTCCAAGGGACATGATTGCTACCTTTGCATTAAGCTCATAGGAACATAAATTTTTCACAGGGGTTCTTAAACTGGGGTTTATGAACATGTTATTAATATTTTGATAATTATTTTAATATAATTGTTTTCCTCCATAATCCTATGCATTTTATTCCATGCACTTAAAAATATTACTCTAAGAAGTGGTCCAGAGGCTTTACCAGAATGCCAAAGGGGACCAAGACACAAAAAAGGTTAGGAACCCCCAGTCTCCAGCTAGAAGAAGCCACCTAAGAGGCCACAGAATCCAAATGCCTCATCCTAAAGATGAGAAAACTAAAGCCCATGGAAGTTAAACGATATGCCCAAGGTCACGCAGGTAATAAATGTCAAAGATCAGATTTGAATCCAGGTCCTCTGGCAACAAAGTCAATGTTCCTATCTTCCAAGAATAACACATTTAAGAGGGATTTGGTTTATTCTACTCAGTTCCATAGAAGAGAATCAATAGGCTGACATTGGCAAGAATCCAGATTTTGGCTTAATGTGAGAAAAAAATTTACTGAACAATGAGAGCTGTCAGAAAATGGAATGGCTTTGCCTCAGGAAACATCACTAGCTCCTGATCATGTTTGTTCAATTTAGAGTCCTGTTGATGACATAGTTGTTTTCAAGCAAGATTTACAATGGAATCACAATACTTTCCAAGGCACAGACCCCTCTCTCAGGGCAAAATTATTTCCATGGTAGCCAACCTTTTGTGAAGAAAAGAGAACTCTCCCCAAGGCTCCTACTACCTTCTGCAAGATCAATGGCATTACTACACTGAATATCTTTTAGCACTAGAGACTGAAGCAGTACTTTTCAAGATGGGGAGAATTTATACCTCAGGTAAGAGTTGGACCAAAAAACCTTTAACTCTAAAATTTTATGACTCTATTACCTCAGTCTATGCTAGAGACAAGGAATGTGGAAGCGAGAGTATGGAGAAGAGGAGAGGTCTAGACATTGTTCTTTCTAGCTAATAATTTTCTCATCAAAAGCAATGAGCCATCCAACAATATCTTGGGAAATATCATTTAACTATACTGTTAAATGATATATGTAAAGTCTGCTTAACCAATATCATTTCACAGTAGGATGAAACATGATAAATAAATCCCACCATAACATCCCAAATCCCATGTCATTCTTACTCCTTATTTATGATATTATTGCTACATAATTCAGTGTCTAAAGTTTGGCAAACAAGTATCTTGTGACACCAATGAATAACTTATGTACCATATATCTAAAAATTAATATACCTTGTTTCTATGATACATATTTCAATTAAGAAAACAGGCAGTTTTGAGGTAAGGCATCATTTTTCTAGTTTTTAGATCCAGTGACAGCCTTACAATGTCTAGAGAATTTGAGGGAGCTTCCAGCACTTTAAGTGGATTCCTTGTGGCAAATTTCTGGGAGAACATGGACAAGAGTCACATTGAATGGTCAGAGCCTGATGGGTTGTGATTTGCATGGCTGAAGATAATGCTCACATTGATAAGATCACAAATCCATTGAAGTTTGAGGGCCCAAGTGACTAGTACTGCATAATTTTCAGCAACTGAGCTGAGTGTAATCATACAGAAATACAGGGTTAATGTTTCCCTGACACTTATGAGGAAAGAAATTAGTATAGCACATACAGGTCAAATGATTTTCATATAAACAGCATTCTGGAAATAAAGAATGGCAGTCCTGATGGGGTTAGAAATCTTTTGTTTTCCAATATATATTCTATCTAGTTCAAGAGAGTGATATGTTCCGGAAATATAAGCATTCCAATAAGCCTAGAAAAATTCATCAATTGATCCAAGAAACAGTCAAACCTTTTAGGCAGCTAGGATGGTCACTTTCCTGGAACAAGTTCAGAGAAGAATAATGATACATTCTGCTTCTACTAGGGTTGAAAGAACAGTCTCTCACAACACTGGCACACTTCTGCTTTTAGTTAAGGTGATTGTAAAGGGTATAGAGAAACTAACCAATTTCCAGACTTCAAAAGAGATTCTGGTGGTGTAGTGGGTGAAAGCTAATCCTCACTTATGTTTTATAGACAGACAGAAGCCATACAAGATAATCAGAGCTTGGAACAAAGCTTATGTTATTGGACTGGAGCCAAATTAAAAATCAGCTATGGGAAAACTTATACACAACTCCGTATTCACTTTTATTAGACCCCAAATACATCCCCAAATAGGTGACAGATTTTGTAGGTTTTCTTTTTTTCCTTTCCTCTCGTTTAAATCATTCAACACCATGTTTGTAAAAGAGGCTCTGTTTGTACGTAAATGGATTCTCTGCAGATGCCTTTTGAACTAGAAAGTGTCACACATACAGTACATGAACATAGATCAATGAAATAGAAAAGATAATATAGCACAGCATAAATGAAATTAGAAGAATATTTTAATCCCTGCATATTACCACAGTGCTCTCTCCTAGATATAAACAAAAATAATTCCCCAAAATGATTTTATGCCAGTTTAAATGCTATAAATTTTTTTGCTTTGTCTACTTTTTAAGTCCAAGGAAATGATGTTCCTCATTTCAAGTTTTTAATATACTCACTGAGGAAGAAAATTGGACAAGTGACTAAAGATGCCTTGAGCTCTTAAGAGTCTTAATTCTTAAATCATAGAGGAAGTGGACAGGTAATATACAAAGTACTATGATATTACTATTGCTCCTGCATAACAATTAATCCAGGGTTAGTCCTCATAGCTTTAAGGAGAGATCTCTTCAGACCTAAAAAAATCCTAAATTCAAATTCCAGAACTTCTTTAGCAGTAGCACAGAGCCTCTATGCTAACTTTATACTTGTCAATGCATTCTGGGAAATACATGCAGAGGGCCACTGGGCAAGATCTACTTATTCTTATTTGTAAGTTGTTTGATGCAGTTGGGAAGATTGTAACTAATTGAACCCCACAGGTGTGAAAAGTATTAAATGTCTAGTTAATATTCAGTAGAATCTTGTTTAAAACGAACCTTGAAAGAGCATTGCACACTTTGTGCTGCCATATCTTTCTAATGTGTAGGTGCTTCCTTAAGAAGAGAAGCATCAAGGAATAGTTGGTTAACCAAGATGATGAAATCATCTCAATTTAGTACTACCGCTAACAGAGGCATCTCCAACCTGGATCGTGAATATGGGCTTCTTTTTATCCCATGTTAAAATAAAATCATCTTCCTGAAGGTTAGATAATTACATAATTGATAGATAATTAATGTTCCCAGGGGATCAAAGAAGATAGCATTCTTTCCTAGATCAAGGTGAAAGGAGCGATCATAATCAAGAAACCTAATCTAGTCACTTTCAAAATATGTTACCCCAAATTCCAAAGGTCCCCCCCAAATATATACAGAAATAAGTTTTGTGAATACTGTATCTTAATAGATAATTAGTGTTCTCAAGGAATCAAAGAAGATAAATACACCTTCTAGGATCAATGCCTATTGAAAGATTGTGATCAGTAAATCTAATCTAACCACTTTCAAAACACACCAACCAAAATTCAAAACTCATTCCCTCCCCATCCACCCATTCCCATGTAGAATACATATTGGATCATAGATACAGAGTTGGAAGAGACCTCTAAGGCCATCTAGATATCATTTACAAATGAAAAATTTGAGTCCCAAGAGTAGTTAAGGGACTTGTCTACAATCACACAAGCAGTAAATGACAGAGTCAGGCTTGACCTCAGGTCTTTGTGGCTACATCTGACGTGTTTTCCACAATTGTCATGGTTCACATTCAAATATTCTCTGTAGCTGAACTACAATTTCTACTATTATACCGTGATCTAGGTTAAATTGTATATTGAGATTATAATAACATAGATCACTTTATTTGTGCTTTCTAGTCCTCAGAACCAGTGACAGACAAAATGAATAGTGGTGGGTAGACTATAGCTAATGATCAAGGGTTCTCTCCTTGTTTTCTCTAGTAGAAGACAGTTTATAGAGGGTGTCTCCAAAATCTTGGTGCAGTTTTAAGCTATTGAATCTATCTGTACTTTGTCTTTTTTGTTGGCAGATACATGGTGCACCATAATTACTCTAATACTTGATAGACTGGAAAACACCAGAAATAATTAATTTTAATATAAATGGCAAGCAGTAGGGGACTGGGGGGGGGAGGGGAGAAGAGAATAACTAACAGAGAAAAGAAAGTAGACAAAGGGCCAGAAGATATAGTATCATACTCTTTGCAGTACATAATTTTTAACTTTCTCATATACTTGGGACGGATACAACAAATTGACAAAGAGTTAGGCTTTAAACAGAAGGAACAACCTGATTTACTTAAGGGAAATTGCATTTATGGAAAACTTTAATGACTCCAAACTTCTCCCTAAAATGAAGGCCCATCTTTTTTTTTTTAATATCAATATTCTACCAGATGGCTGCATCTCATGGAACGCATAGTCTCTTACAAATTAATATTGAACATCACCAAAAAGGTCAGTAGAGAGGAACATGGTGAGAATGAACTGGCTGCAATATATAACATATAAGGAACTATAAAGAACACTCATAGGAAAGGATGTCATCAAAGAAATGCAGGGTAGAAAAAGAAAATGGGCTGGTTGTATGGTAAAAATAAGGTCTAATCATTGAATAGACCATGTCCTTCACTGGTGTCCTCATTAAGTCAAATTAATACAAGGAAAGCCCCCAGCACACGGAGTGGATCCTTGTGGTGAACTTATGGAAGACATGAACAAGAGTTGCACAAGATGAACAGACGTAAATTGTGCTACAATCTGTACCACCTTGGGGAACATCTTATTAGTGATCTTAAAGCATTTGTTAGCATCTAGCATACATTTCTTCCCAGATTATTTCAAGTGGGCATGTTTCAAATCACCACTAAGATTATAAATTCTTTGTGGATAAAGATTACATCATATACTTTTAAAAATATCCCAATCATAGCTTAGTGCTAGACACACAGTAAATGTTCACTAAACTCTTGGTGGCTGAATCATTTTAAAACAAAAGAGACATAGAAAGAGGACAGAAGAAGTCAGTATAACAAGAGGAAAGGTAAGACAGTAGAAGGTGAATATACGGAACTTAAAAGTTAGAAAAAAGAAGCAATCATACTATAAAGATAATCATAAAAATGGAAAAGGGGATTATAATTACGTATTAAAGATGCTACATTGCATGAAAAATTTTTGCTGGTCAACTCTTGCAGGAGAAATAAGCTCCACTTACCTTCTCTACATAGATAAACCTTTAAACTGAGACATTAAACAGATGTTAACCTTATGGCAGAAGTGCTTGGAGCACAAAAGACCTGAGTTACCTTTGTGGGGCTTAAGGTGGAGGAAGAGATCATATCCATTCATTCAATTCAATTCATAAGCATTTTATATTAAGTACATGCTCTATGGAAAGTCCCATGCTATTCAAAGACATTTCTTTTGAGGCCACAGACAAAAGCTGAGGAGATCCACTCTACTTAATAGTCTAACACTTTCCCTACTTGGAAGCACTTTGGTTATAAGATACTAAAAAACAACCTTCCTCCCCCCCCCCAAATTAATAATGACAAAAAAGCAGTTCTGGGCTTCTGACTAGTCTCCTAACCTCAAACTTCTCTGCTCTCCAATTCATACTCCACACACTTGTTAAAGTGACGTTCCTTAAGTCTGACCATGTTGCTCCCCTACTCAATAAACTCCAATGACTTTCCACATCTCTAGAATCAAATATGAGTTCTTAGGTTTCACTTTTAAAGTCTTTTATAACCTGGCTCCAACCTACCTTTCCAATATTATTATACATTATTTTCCCTACTACACTATAGACTCAGTCAAACTGGCCTCCAGACTGTTCATTAGATCATACTCTATCTCCCATCTCCACTTCTTTGCACTGGTTGTCCTCCATTCCTGGAATGTACTCTCTCCTTATCTCTATCTCTCATAATGTCTTGTTTTCTTCAAAATTTTGTTTAAGCAGCATTTTCTGTATGAAACCTTTCCTATCTCCCAGCTGTTAGTGCACTTCCCATTCCCCTAAATTATCTTGAAATTATATGTGTGTGTTTGTACCCCCAGTGCCTAACACAGTACCTAGCACATAGCAGACACTTAAGAAAGGCATGTTTTTAATAAGTTAATTAGTGTCAGTAATGGCAATAGTTCATTGGTTCACTGTTCAAAAAAAGTCTATTGTTTATCTTCTGCTACTAAGAAATGCTCAGTCATACACTATTGACATCAAACAGTCAACATGCTTTTCTTATGCATCTAAGTGCCAGGCACTGTGCTAAGCACTGGGCATACCAAGAAAGACAAAAGCCAGTCCTTTCTCTCAAAGAGCTCACAGTCTAACTGGGTACACAACACACAAACAACTATGTAGATGCAAACAAAATATTTACAGAGCAGATTGGAATAATCCATAGAAGGAAGATGTTAGCATTGAGGGGGATGGGAAAAGACTTCTTATAGAATATGCTGTTTTAGCTCTGACTTGAACAAAGCTAAGAAAGTCAGGAAGCAGGGACGAGAAAGGAGAGAATTCCAGGCATGAGGGATACCCAATGAAAAGGCACAGATGAAATGGTCATCAGCAAAGGGGGCCTGTGTCAATGGATCAAAATAGTCTGTGAAGGAGAGTAAGATGTAAGACTGTCAAGGTGGGAGGGGACCAAGTTATGAAGGGATATGAATGCCAAACAGAGCATTTTCTATTTGCTCCTATATACAATAAGGAGCCACTGGAATTTACCAAATAGAAGGATAACATGCTCAGACTATGGAAAGAACATTCAGATAG